>MU705984.1:288292-380241 GCA_026770625.1 Nicotiana glauca
TCCAAAATCACCTAACGAAGCTAATGCAGCTCTCGGAATTTCATTTCGACCCTCGGATCAAAATCTCACCTACCAACCGGAATTCGCCAAAATTCCAACTTTGCCAATTCAAGCCTATTCCTACACCGGACCTCCAAATTCGATTCTGATCGCACTCCTAAGTCACAAATCATCCCCCGAATCTAATCGAACCACCGAAATTCACATCCGAGCCCTCTAACCACATATTCAATTTCCGGTTGACTTTTCTAAAACAAGTTTCTTCTAAGAGGCTATGTGCCTCATTTTCAACCAAAATCAATTCAATTACACCCGATCGAATCTAATACTGATATTGAAACATGAATCAACACAATAAGGGGAAAACGGGGTGGTAACTCATGTGATGATGGGTCGGGTCGTCACATAAGGCTTTTTTTATTACTAGAGACGAAAAAAATAGAAAAAATGTAGTCACTTTAGGATCGTCCTTTTAAAAATAGATGAGACGAGCCTCACCAAATAAAATGCACAAATTGCAGGGCCCTCATAAATGTATATATTTAAATACTTAGACTTCGGGACGAGCCGTTTAGCGAATTTCATGTCCTTCCCAAAATAATAACGCATTAGTATCTCTAGGCGCGTATTTAATAATGTTACCTCCCTAAACTAGGGTGTGCATTTCATGCGACCCAAATCCAAATCCCAAAACGTCGAGTCAAATGTGTTCAGGATTGCGGGTGCATTTCAAGTGACGCGATCCGAAGATATATTTTAAACGACGTTCAATTTTCTTTAATAATTTGAATAAAAGCGGTTAAAAGTTAAAATTTGCACTTAAGTTAAAGCATGTTATAAATTAGATAAATAAGCCAAATATGACAGTTGAGTGACCGTGCTAGAACCACGGAACTCGGGAATGCCTAATACCTTCTCCCGGATTAACGGAATTCCTTATCCGAATTTCTGGTTCATGGATTGTTAAATAGAGTCAAACCTTTCCTCGATTCAGGATTCAACCGGTGACTTGGGACACCATAAATCTCCCAAGTGGCGACTCTGAATCTCTTAATAAACGAATACCGTTTCGATTGTCCTTTAATTGGAAAAACTCCCTTTACTAAACCCTTCGCGGGGTGCGGTAGCGCCAAAAGGAGGTGTGACAACTACACCTTCTGTGCCTTCATCTCTTTCCGATTGAGGGTTTCGTCAAGTTGTCATTTAAACATTTCTCTGATCTTTAACATGTTTTATTGTATTTCTTATGTGTTTCTTCTACTGTATTTCCTATGTTGTTTCTTCTACTAAATTTCTTATGGTATTTCTCCTACTGTGTTTCTTCTATGTGTTCTTGTCTTCTACTGTATATTTATGTTGTTTCTCCTACTTTGGTTCTTATATATTTCTTCTACTGAAAGATTCATATTAAAAGTCTCAATTTATTTCTGAGATTTCTAAAGCTATTTCGTCAGTATTTTTTGCCTTGGTTACTTGTCCTCTAATCTCTACACTCGATTGATGGCAAAAACCATAAAATTTAGGGTTTCATTCGGTTATTGAGACTATTCACTATCTAATTTGCTTGTTCTTCATCTTTGGACTAGTTTGATTTCAAAACCCTAACTTCTTTGGACCATTCAACTTTCTGAAATTATTTCATCTACTGCTCGATTGAGCTTCGATATCTTTGTTTCAACCTTGTTTCTTTGTATGAATTTGATTCCATGCTACATGTTTCTAAGGTCTTTTACTGGACCTTTTGTATGCTATTTGATACTCACTCTCTTCGCCACTGCTGGGTTACCATGTGACTGCCATGTTCCTATGAGTTTACTACTTTATGATATTTTTGCAATTGCATGACATCTTTTGTATCTAATAATTCAGCCTCCCATGCTTAACGTTTATGCACTCTTTATAGGTTAAATTTCCTCTCAAAATAACCCCTAATTATGGACTGATTTCAAATCTCTCTATAATTCTGATTGCACTCTTGTAATTAGTTCCTTCCTTATTGTGTTGATTTCCCTTGTTTCTTGGACTTGTTGGAATATTTTCCTTTGAACTTCCGACCCCTACCTTTTCTACTTAAATTGATTTGATCCCCTTACCTTGATTACATTGGTATAGGATTCTTACAGACCTTTCCTTGATTAAAGGTCTGATGAACCTAGACTCTATTACCTACTGTGTACTCGTACTATGTTTCCTTATTGGTCATATGCAGCCCTATGTGATTTCTTTCTTTATTTAGCATTCGTATGCTACCGTTTCATTTAATTCCTTAATTAAAGGAAGTCTTTTATGCTGATTTGATTTTAATTGACACATATTTTCCTAATTATTTCTGAGCTACAATCCCTAACTTATTTTTTGCCTGTTTTCACACTATAAATACATGACTCTTTCGTTGACACAAGACACGAAGACTCTTAGTTTTCTACACACGAACACTCATAGTTTCTTTTTTGAACCTATACTCATACTTAAAGGTATTCTCTCTTCTTACTTGTGGCATGTTTGCAAGTCTTGCTGCCTACTTCTTTCTCTAGTTGCTTTCCTTGAACTGGTATGTTCTAATTATGATTCAACACCACAACTATGTGTTTATTTAACACATTTTTCCTCCTGGCTGCCTATTTATGTGATTGATTCAGTATGTCTTAGCATTTTCTTCTGCATGTTCTGCCTCTATTGTGTATTCTAAGTTGTTTGAGGCATGACAGCATTAAAGTATTATTGTCTATAACTCAAACTTGGTCCCATAGGATCATAACCTCATGTTATCATTGTATGCTGCATATTATAGTTGGTTTTATGAGCATAAAAACATCCCCTATTGTTGTGCATGCCCAGAATCAATTAATTCCCAAGCATAAGGGCTCTCTGCAATCAGTCCCAACCCCTGAATCCTTTTTGTGTGAAGTTGTTAATTCTGTAACTATTTCCCATCACCCTTTTCCCTTTTCCTCTTACTTCCTTAGATCTGTTTATGCACTTGTTCTCCCTCTTAGTCTTTAAGTTCTGCCCCCTCTTGTGAGCTTTGCCTTGGGACACCTTGAGTTCCCTCTGAACATGGACACTTGAGGGCTGGACCTTCCACACTGCACTTGTCCAATCTGATGATGCATTTGGGTGTGAGCATTGCACGGAGTCCCTTTGAGGCAGTTAGGGAACTTTGACACACTTAAATAGGAGAAAGGCTTTGGATCATGATCTTATGCAGTTGGTTTACCTCATATTTCAGACAGGAAGTCTGAATCAGGCTGTCATTGGTTGTTCTTGTATTTATATTTTTCTGATGTATTTTTTTTCTTTCTTTAATCTGGGCTGTAATATTTTGTAATAAACTCTTGGGGATGGATAGTGAAATGGGCGGGTGACTATGTATGCCAAAAGGGTAGATATCATGCCTATAGGTACTTCAAATAATTTCTTCATATAGAAATCATGTTCATAGGTTCTTAAAACAACTTCTGCACTTAAAAATCATGTTCATAGGGTTTCCAAATAATTTCTGCATATAGAAATCATGTTCATAGGTTCTGAAAATAATTTCTGCATATAGAAATCATGTTCATAGGTTCCTAAAATAACTTCTGCACTTAGAAATCATGTTCATAGGGTTTCAAATAATTTCTGCATATAAAAATCATGGTCATAGGTTATTAAAATAATTCCTGCAATTAGAAATCATGTTCATATGTTCTTAAAAAGACTTCTGCACTTAGAAATCATGTTCATAGGTTCTTAAAATAATTTTTGCAATTAGAAATCATGTTCATAGGGTTTCAAATAATTTTTGCATATAGAAATCATATGCATAGGTTCATAAACAATTTTTGCACTTAGATATCATGTTCTTAGGTCTTCCAACAATTTAGCACCTAGATATCATGTTCACAAGTCTTTAAAATAAGTTTCCTGCACTTTATACCGCGTTCAAAATCAACTACACGTAGAAAACATGCCTATACGAACCCTTAATCGAATCTGAGCCGCTTCATTCACATATGGAACTAAAAATTAGTAACAACGGTGCTGTAGAACTCATAACCTTTGTTAAAATTGGCCTTTCTTTAATAATCTGACTACCCTTTTAAAACCAGTACATATTTAGTTTATTTTTAGGCCCCATTATTTCATTGCTTTCTGAATTCAGTAGATACCATGCCTATAGGATCCTTGTCCAACACTTACGCAAGCCACATGGTAAAGTTTGAAATTAAATAAGTTCTGTTAATAACTACAACCAACAGGCAGGCCTGATTTGGGCTTCTTAACTGAATTATGTAATAAATCAGTCTGCCTCAACCTTTAAGTTCTCTCATATTTAGTACATAATTAGACCTTAACTAGTATGTGTAAGTCATCCTAAATTATGTACTTCTTTGTGTAAAGGGGGTGTATCTGAGCCTTTGCTTGTTATGTGCTTTCCCCCAACTTGCTATATATGTTTTGTATGTCGCCTTAGAATTTTTACCTTTAAAACCACAAATAAGCCCAATACCCTCCTTCTTTTAGGATTAGTAATCCTAAATTCCTCCGGGATAGATAGGATTGGGACGGGTAATAGCATGCAATAAGTAAACGAGACCATTACGCGCTTTAATACCTTAATGGGGTGGGAAGGGTAGATATGGATAGGATGTCCACGCGATAATTCCACGCATAGCCCCTCACTGAGGAGTGATTACCGGACATTGGGTGGGGTCATCCATATTGTTAATAAATCTAGGACCCCCTTTCCCTTCTTTCTTGTCTCTTTTAAAAGAATTTCAACCTCTTTCTTTTAAGAAAAATTAGCTTTCGTTTAGTTCTTTCCAACTTTATTTATTTGTAAACCCTTATGTGAAAATCCCCTCTTATTTGAAGTTTTATTTGTTTACGTGTTATTTGATCTAAAATTCAAAATAATAGTCTGGCCGAGAATCACACTAGTGGATTCTGAGGGGTGCCTAACACCTTCCCCTTAGAATAATTTCAAGCCCTTACCCTATCTCTAGTTATTCAATCAAAATCTCCTTGGTGTCCTAATGCACCCTAATCATTACGTGGGGACTCTTCAAATTAAACCCAATTCCCAAAAGGAATGAGTTGTCCTCCCAAATATTATAAACCTGATTTCGCGAGAAAAAGGGGGTGCAACAACAAGCAACAGTTCAAAAACAGTACTCAGAATAGGTTCACACATGACCAAGGAACATAGGACCAATGCAAGTTCAGCAACCACCAACTGAGGTAGTGGTATTTGGGGACACGTGGGTCATTACAGGAGCATAACAGTCGTTGTGAGGTTTTATTGGATTAGGGAATAGATGGTGATATGAACACAATATGGATTTCAGAAAATAATCATAGAATCAGACATCTACAGTGACAAATCAGTTTGCAAAGTAAGTGCATATCACAACTGGACAACAAGTAGACAAGTATTCAAAGATAGAGTCGTATGGAAATAGGCTACCAGGGGAATAGAACTAGCATGCTAGATGAAGCCATTGCATGAACATGTCAATTACACATTGTACATTGACACCATAGATAAAAACAAGCAAGAGACATGATAAGATAAAGCAAATGAAACATATTGGCTTTGGAACTTGAATTGAAATAAGGACATACCAGTAGAGAGACAATAAATACAAAGTGAAGAATAAGAGAGCACAATAGTTAGCCTTGGCTTGTTGCTGGTTAACTTAGAACAATAGCAAGTAATCACAGAAATAGAGCAGAAAGTTTGAGTGTGAGAGAGAATTTTGAACCAATGTGTCTGTGTGTTGTGTTAATGAGAGAGTATGTATATATTGTTTGAAAAATAGGCAGAACAATAAGGAAAGAATCATAATTCAACAATAATTATGGAATTATGTACTAATCAGTGTAAGTACTTTCCCTTAATTTAAGGAGTTAGCTGACAAAATAAGGAAAGAAATCAGTGTACGACCAATAAGGACATACTTCAAAAAGAGCAGGTATAGGGTAAACGATTGAGGCTAGATTCATAATGTTCTAATTAAGTAAACAATATAACAGTCAAACAAACAACAAAGTTAATCATTAACTAAGGCAAGAGAATGATTTATAGGTCGAAAATCAACAAAGATATCAATCACACGAAATCAGTAAAAGGTATAACTCACAGGAGATCAGGGATTTAATTAAAAGATAATACTGATTAGAAGAAATTAAAACAAATTTTTGTTAATCAAACAAAGTAGACATAACATAGGAAGGAGAAGCAAAATCAGAAACCCTAATGAACACGGGGAGGTAGAAAATCATAGAACCTAGAACATATACATGAGAAACAGGTACACATACAAATCAAATGAGCAAAAATAGCTTCAAAAACCCATATTAAACCAAAACTAATTATGGTTTTCAATATGATGAATCAGATAAAAGGAAAAACATAAATAAACTGCTTAAACATTGTAGAAATCATAGAATAGTACTGAAAATCAAAAGAAAAAACATTTTAAAAAAGGGTTATGGACCCTAGTTCGAATATGAAAAGGCATTTTTAAAAATCGTAGAGGTTAGCGTAGAAAACAACAAAAATAACTCAAAATACACTTAGATATATGGTAGATCTGAAGGATCAAGAGGTGAGTTAGGGTTTCAGAGAGAGATACCCCAGAGATGCTGAGATTCCGGCTCAGAAACCATGTATCTAGCCGGAAAATAGAAAATTCTTATTCAGACGGGCAAAGGGTGGCTTGAGAACGGTGAGCACAAACTCTAGGTGTGAGTAGAATGGCCATTGGTCCCTTAAAAGCCTTAGGGTAGCAATAATCCAGCATGAGGGGAGAGCTGTGGAGGCTAAGGGTGGGGCGGAACTACCATTGATATTGGTGAGCCAACGATCGCCGAGTAGAAGCTTAGGTTTAGTAGAGAGATTAAGAGAGAATGATAGCGTGTAATAGCGGAGAGGATGAGAGTAAATGAGAGGATGGGAATGAGGGTTTGGGGGGGAGGGGTAGTCTTTTGGTTAATTATGGTGTGGGGGAATCTGGACCGTTGATTAGAGTTGATCAACGGTCCAGATTGGACCAGGTATTGGGTCAGGTAGGCTTTAGTTTTGGGCCTGGGTATTGGGCTGATCTAATTGGGGTTTTGGGGACGGTTTAATTGGGTTATAATTGAAATAAAATGGGTCTATTTGTAAATACCCAATTAAATTGAATAACATAATTTATAAATTTGTTAATAATTGTACAAAATGAATTTAATGCATAGAAAATAGTTAAAAGGATTATTTAGTATTTAAAAATATAAATGCTTAATTTTCGATTAAAAAATACTAGTATAAAATCATATGATTGGGCTAGAATTGCAAAGTTATTGCAATTATAGCCAAAAGATGCCACTTTTGGCTAATTATGAAATAATTTGGTTTAGATAGGACCAATAATAATAAATTAAATTAAGAGATGCTTTTGAAATCATTTGATGTCATTTTGTAATTATTTATTGGGAATAAAATACTAGATAAATTAGTAAAAATATAGGAAAATGATAGAAAAGTACCAATTGCTATTAATGCATGATTTTGAAGGTATATATGCAATTATAAAATATTTTGGGGAAAACTTGAGTATCAACAGTTGCCCATCTTTACCCGGAAAGGATGAAAGAGTTTTCGGGTAAAGAAATGATGGTCAATTTTGATCGAGCGAAATAGTTTGAAAGATTAGGCCGCACCCTGGATTCTGAGTTGCCTACATATCCCTGGTTTCACAGGAATCAGGCCGTATGTAGTTCCGTATCCATCGGCAGAGTATACCGATGAAGCCATTTCAAGAATGGACGCAACATCTATGGCTGGGTGAGTGAACGGTTTACGATAATGGTAAGGTTTGATGTGGCTGAGGGAACTTGGAGCAGGATCGCTCCTCCTGGGATAGTTGTTGCTCGCCTTCTTACCTGCAAATAGAAGCAATACAAGCGTATACTATGCATAAATTTAAACATGATGCAAATTTCCGTCGGACCATGAATGTTGTCTTTGGATGGTTAGGAATGGCGTCCTTAGACCATGATTTCATAGGACATAGGTTGTTTGGTGCAAGATTCGCAGGCCATGAAATGATGTTCTCGGGCTATGAGAATGGTGACTCTGAACCATGACGCCTTTAAATAATGATACGCAAAAGATTGAAAGACATCATCAGGCCATGACATGGTATTCTCAGGCTATGAAGATGGTGCCTCTGAACGATGATGCCTTTTGATGAGTTGGTGATACTTCAGCCAATGAAGGATGCAGTAGTATCATGCAGACAAGACAAAGCTCAGTCTTGCGAATTAAAGGGCAGAGCTTAGGCCGTAAGATAAGCGAGATAAATAGTGCTTGGGATGGCGTTTAGTTTCGAAGAAAATTAGAGGCAGAGCTTAGCCTCGAAATGCAGAAGAGTAGCCTTATGTAAAGATTCGAATGCATATGGAGGTAGAGCTTAACCTCGAAAGGCATAATTGTACCCTTATGTAGATTGGGAGGCAGAATAGTAGCCTTATGAAATGAAGATGCAGATGGAGAGATCATTTAGTCTAGGAAGGCAGAATGGTAGCCTTATGCAGATTGGAAGGAAAAATAGTAGCCTTATGCAATGCAGATGCAGATGGAGACAACGTTTAGTCTTGGAAGACAAAATGGTAGCCTTATGTAGATTGGAAGGCAAAATAGCAGCCTTATGCAATGCAGATGCAGATGGAGACAACGTTTAGTCTCGGAAGGTAGAATGGTAGCCCTATGCAGATAGGAAGGCAGAATAGTAGCCTTATGCAATACAGATGTAGATGGAGACAACGTTTAGTCTAGGAAGGCAGAATGGTAGCCTTATGCAATAAATAAGATAACAAATGACAATAGAGTATTCTTGGCCAACAGGAGATTGCGGTGTTGTGATTACTGGGAGCATTGTGACATAAGAAAAATCACTGGCGTGTGCTGATAGAAAATGTTGGCAAGTGCAACAGTTTTTAGAATCGTATTCTTGAGCAATGTTTGTCCTATGGGCATACAGTATGTTTAATGATTTCGCAGTCCTAGTGCCTACATCAAAAGAAAAATCGTGAGTTTTGTAAAGGGGAAGGTTAGTTCGTATCCTTGTTGTCTTTGCTTAACTCGTTCGAATTTGATCTGGTGATACCGTCTATATCGTTGGGGTAGCATTTCTAAACAAAGAAGTCTCAACAATAAACATGCATGATTTTATAAAAATATGCCATAAATATATAAATAAAAATAGCTTTTAGATGAACCGACGACTGTGACGTAGTTCAAGACATTGCAACCTCTTCTGCTATGGGATTTTGAGGGTTCTCCTCAAAATTCTTCCCCAATTTGATAGGTTGACGTTTCTAACTATTGCTCGTGCAACTATCAGCTGAAATTACTTCAGAATTTTGAGGGTCCTCCACAAAATTCTTCCCATTTTCCGATTGCAGGGGGGGAATGAAATTTTTATTGGATTGTGACCGAACTCATGGGGATGCATACGTATCCTTTCGTAAATGGGAATCAGTTCAGGCGTAGTTCAATTTACATCATATAAGGAAAGCATAAAGATTACACATAGTAACGCTTGACTGCTAATGAACTGATCGGCTTTGGCCAAACTTCTCCGTCCATTTCTGCAAGTATGAGGGATCCTCCAGTCAAAACCCGGTGAACCACGTATGGACCCTGCCAGTTGGGAGAGAATTTTCCTTTGGCTTCATTTTGACTCAAATTTTTTTCTTTAACAGCTGCCTTGGTATGAATTGTCTTAGCTTGACTCTTTTGTTGCAGGATCTTGACATTCTGTTCTGATGAGCTTCTTGTATGATCCTTAGTGAAGGAATTTCTACCTCAGTGAGAATGACAGCATTTGTACCGTAAACCAGAATATAGGGTTTCCCAGTTGATGTGCGGATTGTGGTGCAATACCCTAGTAGAGAAAATGATAACTTCTCGTGCCACTGTTTGTGATACTTTATAATTTTCCTTAAGATCTTCTTGATATTCTGGTTGGCGGCTTCTACAGCTCCATTTATCTGAGGCCTGTAGGATGTGAAATTCTTTTGTTTGACGTTGAAAGTTTCGCACATAGATTTCATCAAGTCGTTGTTAAAGTTGGAGCCATTATCATTAATGATTGACTCTAGAATTATGAATCAACAAACAATGCAATCGCGGACAAAGTCTGTCATGACTTTCTTACTCACTGCTTTTTAAGATGCTACTTCGACGCATTTGGTGAAATACTCGATGGCTACTAGGATAAACATGTGTCCATTGGAAGCAGCAAGCTCGGTTGGTCCAATAACATCCATCCCCCAAGCAACAAACGACCATAGTGATCTTGTTGTATTAAGCTGGCTTGGAGGTACCTTTATCATGTCTGCATGTATCTGACAGCGGTGGAATTTTCGAACATGCCATATGTAGTCCGTTTCCATAGTCATCCAAAAGTAACCCGCCTGAAGTATCTTCTTTGCTAAGACAACATCGTTCATATATGGATCGTAGGTCCCAACATGAATTTCCTCTAGTATCCTGGATGCTTCCTTTGCGTCGACACATTTTAATAATCCTAAATCATGAGTCCTCCTATATAGGATTCCTCTGCTGTAAAAGAGATTGTTGGACAATCTATGAAGTGTGCATTTCTGAGTAGGATTCGCAAGCTCCAGATACTCTCATTTTGGCAAATATTCCTTAATATCATGAAACCAAGGGTTTTCGTCTACTTCTTCTTCAATATGAGCACAGTAAGCTGGCTGATTATAGATTTTCACCAGAATGGGATCAATGAAATTCTTGTCGGGATGTTGTATCATAGATGATGGGGTAGCTAATGCTTCGGCGAACTCATTATAGATTTTGCGTACATGCTAGAATTCCGTCTTTGTGAACCTTTTTCACAATTCCTGTACGTGATGTAGATACAGGAGTATCTTGGAGTTCTTGGTTGCCCATTCTCCTCGTACCTGATGTATAAGAAGTTTGAATCTCCAATCACTAGCAGCTCTTGAACGTTCATGCCAATGGCCATTTTGAGTCCTAAGATGCAGGCTTCATAGACGTCATATTGTTGGTGTAGGGGAACATGAGTTTGGCAGACGCCGGATAATGCTGACCAGTTTATGATATTAGGACTGCTCCTATGCCAACTCCTTTGAAGTTTGTTGTTCCATCGAAGAACATTCTCCAACCGTCATAGGATTCTGCAATGTCTTCTCCTATAAATGATACCTCTTCATCAGGAAAACACATTTTTAGGGGTTCGTATCCTCCATCCACGGGGTTTTTAGCAAGGTGGTCTGCCAGTGCCTGTCCATTGACCACTTTCTGATCTACGTAAATAATGTCAAACTCACTCAATAAGATTTACCACTTGGCTAGCTTGCCGGTGGGCATGGGCTGCTGAAAGATCTACCTCAAGGGATCCATTCTCGATATGAGATATGTAGTATATGTGCAGAAATAATGTCTCACCTTCTGAGCTACCCAAATCAAAGTACGACAGGTGCATTCCAATAGAGAATACTGGGCCTCGTACGGGGTGAAATTCTTACTGAGATAATAAATGGCTTGATCCTTCCTCTATATTTCATCGTATTGCCCCAGAACTTAGCCAAAAACTCCATCTAACACTACTAGATAGAGTAATAAGGGTCTACATGGCTCGGGTAGGACTAAGATGGGTGGTGTTGACAGGTACTCCTTCATTTTGTCGAAGGCCTTTTGGAAGTTATCGGTCCATTTGGTGGCGGCGGCCTTCTTTAACATCTTAAAGATTAGCTCACAGATAACTGTAGATTGTGCTATAACTTGGCTGATGTAGTTATGCCTTCCCAAGAAACTCATACCATCCTTCTTGTTCCTTGGCGACGGTAATTCTTAAATGGCTTTGAGTTTCGATGGATCTAGTTCTATACCTCGATGGCTCACTGTAAACCCAAGCAATTTCCCAGCAGGAACCCCAAATGTGCACTTTGCGGGGTTTAGTTTCAGGTTGTATCTCTGTAGTCTATTGAAGAACTTCCTCAGAACTTCTATGTGGTCAGTGGCATTTTTGGATTTGATAATAACATCATCCACATATACCTCTATCTCCTTGTGTATCATATCATGGAAGATGGTAGTCATGGCCCTCTTGTAGGGGGCCCATGTATTCTCCAGGCCGAATGGCATCATCTTGTAACAGTAAACTCCCCATGGCGTAATGAAAGCCATTTTATCAGCATTTTCTCATCTATCTATATCTGATGATAACCATCGATGCAATCTACGAATGACTATAGCTCATGCTTGGCGCAATTGTTAATCAGGATGTGTATATTTGGCAAAGGGAAATCGTCTTTCAGGCTGGACAAGTTGAAATCTCGGTAGTCGAGACAGACTCTGGCCTTCCCATCCTTCTTTGGCACTGGAAAAATGTTGGCTAACCATGTCATGTATTTTTCTACTTTGAGAACCTTAGCGTTGATCTGCTTGATGACGTCTTCCTTGATTTTCAAACTCATATCAGGCTTGAACTTTCTGAGCTTTTGCTTTATCTGTGGACACATTGGATGTGTTGGCAGTTTGTGAGCCACAATAGACGTACTCAGACCATCATGCCATCATATGATCAGGCGAATATATCCTCATACTCCTTTAGAAATTCTGTGTATTCATTCTTCTCTGATGGAGATAGGTGAATACTGATTCGTGTTTCCTTGATGTTTTCTACATCTCCCAGGTTGACAATTTTGGTCTCATCCAGGTTGGACTTAGGTCTGTTCTCAAAGTTCTCAACTTTTTTGACAATCTCGTCAGGTATGTTATCTTCCTCTGAATCCATGTCTGTTTGTTGCGTTGTCTCATTGCATGGCACAGTCATTGGTTCATCAAGACAAGTAATAGTAATGTTGTATTGGTAAAGCAAAGAGAGAAAATGATAGCAATAAATATTAATTCATAAGAAAAATTTAAAATGCTTTTGATAAATTGAATAATTATTTTTAATTATTTTTAGACAAGAGGGGTTGCTTTGATGGTAAGCAACCTCCACTTCCAACCGAGAGGTTGTGAGTTCGAGTCTCCCCAAGAGCAAGGTGGGAAGTTCTTGGAGTGAAGGATGCCGAGGGTCTATTTGGAAACAGCCTCTCTACCCCGGGGTAGGGGTAAGGTCTGCGTACACACTACCCTCCCCAGACCCCACTAATTGGGATTATACTGGGTTGTTGTTGTTGTTTTATTTTTAACATCAAAGATATTATTGAGGGAATTGAAAAATGCGAAAAGAAAATCATTTCGTAAATAAAAAGTGAATAAAGCTTGTTTTAGCTTTTCTACCTCGAGGCTCGTGGGCCTTTGGGTCCTGATAGTCCAATTCTTGAAATGTGCCCCTCTGGTCATAGCCTGTATGGAAGGGCCTTCCTCCACCTCCTCCTCGAGAATAACGCAACAGTCCACATCACTGTCCTCCAGAAACAAGTTCTTCAGTGCTGCAAGTGCTTCTTCTTCGTCTGACCCATAAGGTCTGCTCCAGATGCGGTATTGGCTGCTCTAGTAGGTAGTAAGGACCGCGCCATTGTGGTGACCAGCTATTGAATTCTTCCAAGGTGTATTCGTATCCCAAACCGAAGGTAGTGCCATGTTTCTTGAGTTTTATAGGTTTAGAGATTCCTTCGATGTTCTTTCCGAGCCCTTTGCAGGGTTTGTACCCACTCCAACTTAGTATACTCTCGGTTTTTCTATCCCAATATTTGTTTTTGTCGATAGCATTGACCCACTCAATGTGGTGGTAAGTTTCTCCACCCAGCTTCCTTCTTCCCTCGATCGCCTGAATGGTTTGGCGACTGTATATAGGGTTGCTACCATCGTCGTGAATGATCACTTCCTGGTGATTCCATTCAAACTTTGCTGCATGATGCAGCATTAATGTTGTGGCCCCATCTACATGAATCCATGGTCATCCCAGTAGCAAGTTGTAAGACGCTGGTACATCTAGCACTTGGAAAGCGACCTAGAACCAAGTTGGTCTCATCTGCAACCATAGACTAATTTCACCAATGGGGGACCTCTGAGAACCATCAAAGGCTTTCACATTGATTGCTCCATCTCTTTATCCAACTTCTTGAGTGTTACCAGCGGACAAATATTAAGACTGGAACCTCCATCGATCAGGATTCTAGTGATGAAATAATCTTCGTATTGCACGATGATGTTCAGTGCTTTGTTGTTCCCTAGCCCTTCAGGTGGAAGCTCGTCTTCATAAAAGGTGATCTTATGGCTTTCCAGCACTTGGCCTACCATGTTATCCACTTCCCTTCTAGTGATTTTACTTGGTACGTACGCTTTATTTAGAACCTTTAACAAAGCATTCTTGTGCATCTTAGAATTTTGCAACTAAGTGTATTTTCCTCCGAAGGTTATCCAGACTTGTCTCAATAACAGGTGGCCGATTGGAGGCCTACTTGCTTGATTCAACTAGATGTTAAGAGGTATAGACTCTACCAGTTCTTGTCATACCCTGTGCTGCGATAGTTTCTTCAATCCTAACCTTTGCCCTTCCTTCTTACCTCGGTTGTATAGTCCCGGTATACAACATTTGTATAGAAAGGTGGCATGGTGGATATCTACAGTGGGATCGACGTTGTATCCTCACTTCAAATGGAACATGTGCCTTGGGTGGCAAGACTACAACCTCAAATAGTGCGGGTGCATTCGCCAGAGACGCAAATTCAACCTCAATTGGTGTCGGTGTCTTTACGGGTGTGGCTTCTTCGAAATCAAGAGGTCTAGAAATATTCACCTCAGGTCCTCAGACCATTGGATCTGGACTATTATTGGATTGAGAGTAATTGTTGGTTCTTCGGGTCAACACCTTCTGCGATCAACCCGATTGATCCCTCTAGATCCTAGTTATCTTCTACTTCACTCATGTGGATACCTCCACCCTTATGGTCTGGTTGAGGGTTGTTGCGGATTTTTGGAGCAGGTTTCTTGGCCACAATGATATTGATATCAATCAAAGACTGTATCTTGTCTTACAAGGAGCGGCATTCATCAATGGTGTTCCCTTTCATGCCCCGGAGTGGTATGCACATGACTTGTTTGGGTTAACCCACTGAGAAGGATTCTCCAGGGTTGCCGATGGGGTGATATAACCAGCAAGTTTGATCCACTCATACAGCTGGTCGATGGGTTTAGCAATGGCTGTATATTGTTTTGGAGGTCTGCAATCAAAATTAGGTCGGGTTCTAGGAAAATTTCGGCGTGCAAGGGGTGATTGATAATAGGATGGTCGGTCATTATAAGTTTGATAGATATAAGCAAGTTGAGAGTATTTAGGTGAAGTAGGTTGATATGTAAGAGGTGGAGATGACTGATAAGTTGGTGGCAGAGCTTGGTATGAGGGTGCTTGGTAATTTTGGGTTGGCTATTATACGAGTAGAGGTGTTGGGTAAGCTTGGTATTTAAGGGGAGACTTGGTCCTTTATGCAACCATCACAACCCCTAAGTTCTTTTTCTTGGACACACCACCAGGCTGCAAAGCCTTATTTGTAGCTTGCAAGGCTTCAAAATTTGTAACCATGCCACTTTAATACTTTCTTCAATTCTTTAACGTAATTTGATAATGTCGGAGAGCTTGTGGTTCTGAGTCATCATCAGCCATTCATAGTATTCGGGTCCTGAGCCCAGACAAAGAAGTTGTTCATTTGCTCCTTTTCTAAGGCAGGTCTGACCTTAGCAGCTTCGGACTTCCAGCGAGTAGCATACTTGGGAAACATCTCTGTGGACTTCTTCTTCAAATTCTGGATATAGAACACATCTGGTGCATTGTTTGTATTAAACCTGAATCTATCCATAAAGTCAGATGCCATGCCTACCCAACTTGAACACTTCTTAGGATCTAGGCTGATGTACCAAGATAATGTTTCTCCTTTCAAACTCCTCATGAACAACTTTATGCAGATCTTTTCATCCTTCCCTACTCTAACCAGCTTATCGTAATATGTCCTCCGTTGCACCCTTAGATCACCCGTACCATCAAACATTTTGAACTTAGGAGGTTTGTACCCCTCACGTAGTTCGACATCAAGCTTTATGCAAAGGTCCTCATAGTTTAGCCCCTCGATTCCTTTGCTTCCCTCAACATCCTGAATTCGGTTGGTCGATTTTTTAAGTTCCTCGGCCACATTCCTGATAAGCAGATTTCATCAGACTCAGGGAGGGATCCTAGCCGAGACGCTCATCTCCTTCAAAGCTTGAGTCTGCACTTGGACCCTTAATTCCTCGCAGGCTGCCCTGACACGGTTCACCTCACCCTTGAGGTGCTCCAAAGCCTCTGCCTTTTTCTGCAACTGATATGGCAAGAAGAAATTAGCCTCAAAATTAGAAAGATGCGAAGAACACATTGCAGGAAGTTACCTGCTCCACCAAATAGCTCTCACAGTTCGAGCTCTAATGCACCTCATATCGCCAATGCTGCAACTCTACCTCTTTCTCCTTGCAAATAAGCCTAAGGGATTCTCCCTCATCCCGAACCCTCTAGAACTTGGCCTTTTTAAGAAGCAACTCGGACTTGAGCCTATCACAATCCTGCACAGGAAATATTCAATGAGGGGAGGAAGGCACGCGGTGTGAGAGAATTATGCACGAACTCACCACAAAATGAAGATGGCAAGATCTCTCCAACTCTGAACAAGCTACTGATAATACCTCTCGTCGAGAAATAGGTACCCCGGGGACAACCGACTCAGATGATGCCCCATCCTCAGAAATACGAGCTTGTACAATGCCACTAGAAGGTCCCAAACCCTCTTGTTGCTTCTGTCTCTTGGAAAATGCTCCATCTCTTCTCTGGGAAAATGCTGCCTCGCCCTGAGGAATTGCCCGATATCTACAAAAATAACATGTCCAGCAGAAATAAGACTCAAAAATGTCACCTCAAATACATATCGGTAGAAGAAAAACAATATACACACGTACCATGATGGTCCGCTCCCCACCTAATACGAGACATAGCTTGCCACATGCGGTCATTGCAAGACGAATGGGTTACTAGCTTCCGAACCCAGCCGGACAAATCTGGAACTTGGAATAGCGTCCACGAAGTTGCTGTAACAAGAAAAATAGCATTGATTACTTGGCCGATTTTTTCCATGAACAAAAGCTGAAAGGGCGATAAAGTGCCTCACTTACGTACGTGATTCCGCCCTTCGGGAAATGGCAAAAACTCCACAAGAATAATATTAGTCATCCAGACTCAGACGAACTAATTAGCCCACTCTCGATCTCCACTTGCCTAGTCATAAACAAAGAATGGCGTAGGTGAACGACCCCTCAAGGCTAAGAACCCTCGATGATAGAAAGGCCGATAAAGCCCGATGAGATGGTCGAGCGTGAATTCTAGTCCAGCTTTCTCCGCAAATAATCTCATCATTAGCACCGTCATCTAAAATGACGGATGAATCTGCGCCAGTGTAACCCAATACTTCAAGAAAAAATCGAGCACGACCTCGTCAAGAGGGCCAAATGAAATAGGTATAGGTACACACTCAAGAACCCATCAGCAGGGTTTGCGATGCCTTCACCAGGGGAAAACACCCGCAGTATCGCCCCCTTGCTCCACCTGCAGTATCGCCTCGCCATCTCTAGGTGTTCCTCTCTTATCAAAGGTACTGTCTCCAAAGCGAAATTCTTCGATTCTCCATCATCGGGGACAACACTCTCCGCCCTTTGTACCACCGGTTTCGAGGTGGTTGCAATGACTATGGAAGAACTAGCAAAACAAAGAAAAGAAGCACCAAAACGTTTCGCACTCAAAAAAGATAGGAAGCCCTATGCCGAAATAGGAGAGCGGCTACCCAAAAATAGTGAAGTCTCGCAGATAGGCCGAAGCAAACCCTCTTATAAACAAGAGGTAATGGTGAGTTGCCTTCTTGATGTAAGCTCCAGGAAGTCAATGGCCTCAGTACGAATCAACGAGTCGACGCCCAACGCAGGAAGCATCCTCCAACTGACAACTGAGCTCGATAGGCTGTACGAGTTATCTCCATGTTCGCGACAAGCATGTCACATTTAGGGCCCCCGGCTCCCAAGAAATAGGGTCACGATGAGCTTCAAAGCACCAATACAAGACGCAAGGCATGCGCCCGGGACTGCAATCCCCTCTCTGGAAGAGTAAAACCCGAAAGCTCCGATCTTCGAAGCTCTACGAGGCCCCAAAGAAGCTCCCCAAACATAAGCAAACTCCACAAGTGGAAGCCAACCTTGCACTCCCTAAAAGAGTTATCTACTTCAAAATTAACAGGGCTCATCGAGGCACTCAAAGATGACCTTCATCGAGGGTGGAGTTCCCCAAGTCCCTAGAATTTAATGCATAATCTCAAAGAACCAGCAGTCCCCGATAACTCGAGCTTATCCGATCGGCCCTCCATCCATCCGAAGTGCGACAAAAAAGATCGGGGAAGAGCCTTTCCAACCAACTGGAGACCAGAACAAGCTATCATGGCAGGCTACGATGACCCATAAATGAAAGAAGGCATTCAAAAACCCTAAAGGGCATAAGATCAAACAAACGCCAAGAAGGGAGCAGAAGTCTATCTCATGCAGGCTGAACGGATCATCTACATCCAGATCAATAAAGGCTTTGGAGTATCCAAATATGGCCTACATCATGGGCAGTACCCCCGGAGGCCTTGGAACTCAGCATAGCTCAGGAGAGTCTTATAGCACCAACCTATCGGGTCGACCCAGAGATTGCCCCAAAGAGACGACAACATGACCAAAAGGAACCCATGTCGATCTATGAAAAATCAAGACAAACACTTACGCCCAAGTCAAGTATCAGCAATCATCAACACAAAAAGGTAAATTCGAAGAGCCTCAAAGGGCATGAAAGCGTAATGAAAAAGAGAAAACTCAAGAGCAGAGGTAAAAAAAGTTCATTTCTCATTTATAAGATTTTCAAGCACAAAGGCCCCCGAAGGGTCACATCGTGCGATTACAAAGCCCCAGAGAGGCATCACATACAAAGTACAAAAATACTACAAAGGGTTTCCGACGTAGGTATGACAAAAGAGAACGAGCCTCAAACCTACCCTACCCTCGAAAGAAGTATCTCCATGATCACCCCCGGAAGCCCTATCTCAACTGTCCACTTTGAAATAGCTGAGGAAGAGAAATCAGAGGCAGGAAAGGACGACGAAGCAACACAACTCTCCGAAGCTCGAAGATCCTCTTTGGTCAAGGAAGCTTCGGAGAGGGAGTGAGCCAAAATATCCTCGACCCTATTTGCACGGCTACTTCAAATACACTTCTTCAAGAAGCGAGTTGTAAGATCCTATCTCAGGGCGTATTTCCACATCGAGCCGGAGTATGAAGGTAAGCAGCGCTGGGTATTCCGAGCCCCCTTTTGAGCAGCGGTGCATAATTCGAATAACCATATAAGCAAAGGTGAAACCAACTCTCCTACAATCATCTAAGGCAGACCCCGGAAAAATGCCTCGATGTGGCCTGGAAGATCCCCTCCAAACAGCCTCAAGATAGAAATCTCCCGTCATGATAATCAACAATAAAAAGGAGATGATGGGAAGGAAGAAGCAAAACATGACAGTGGAAGTATTGAGATAAAATATGTAATTCCACGAAATTCCCTCATTTATAGTGGGGAAACAACATGGTCATCGATGTTATGGAAGATCTACCGACGAGTATAATTACTACCTCCTTGAAAAATGAACTAATAGCAGCACTTTTGCCTCAAGAAGCAGAAGTGACAGGACATCGAGTAAAGACCTATGATACACGCCATATATCATAGAATATTATGCCGCAATCCGAATCACAAGCATAGTGTCGTCAAAACCAGCTTGAGAAGTCGAGTGTCAGAATCATTTCCCATCACTTCGTCATGAGAAATGCGGAGACTATCTGTATGTCGCAAAATCAGAAGACTTGATTTTTTGCTATCAAGGATATTTTGGAAGCTTTCCTCGAGACCCCGAGTATAGAAAGCCATGATCAAGTTCTCGGCCTCAGGGCTCGTCGAGGTCCATCTCGAAGGAAGCAAGGCCCTAAGCCGGGATACAAGAGGAAGTCCCCTAGGCACTTGGATACACCTGACAGATGCGGCCTACCTAGAGCCTACTGTGAGGTCTTGCGTCAAGACATCCCATCTTTGTACTCTTACAATAATATACATGTACTATATCAAGTCCCCTATCCAATATAGATGGGACTTACCCCACCTTGTAGGGGACTGATGTTGCTCCACTTCTCCAATAAGCAATAATATCTCTCTCTCTCTCTCTCTCTCTCTCTTTCTTCTAAGTTATCTATGTTCTTCAACCCCAAGGTCGCCTTAGCATTTTATTGTTCTTCATCATTTGGCTCAAGATTCACGATATAAAGCCTTGTATACATATACTTATCTGTTATCCCCTTCCCGACTACCTTCGATGAGGTTACCTTTGATAGGCCCGTGGCGGGCTTGAAGCCTGGCCCCGAGGTACCTACTGGCTTGTTCTAAGACCGAGAACATCCCCTATTGGTTCGTTTATCATTTTGGCTAGCTCGATCTTTACTGTTTTACTCTATGTCTAGCACTAATCACCCTTCCAACTAGCTCGGGAATAGATAACGTATTTTTAGAATCCCATTTATAAATTTAATTATTGTTACCATTTTCATGGTAAACACATCTTGTATCAGATCAAGTTTGATTGCTCTTGTGAGGTTATCATTATGGTTATGTTATCAGGCAGAATGGATATTATTTATGCCCCTAGCCTATGTTATGTGCTACTCTTTTATGTTGTGTTAGGTGATGAGGTTGTATGATTATTTCCCCCACATGTTCTAATTGTGTTCAGGCCTTATGGAGATGCATGCGGGATAGCCCTCGTGATGTTGATTTGCTTATTGCACCTTAGTTGTGCTTGATTCTTTCATGTTTTAGCTATTTCATTTATTTTCCATAGTTTTATTTGTTCACTCTATTATACTTGATTATAAGTATTCATATGTTTAGTGAGCTCGATCATTTTGGCTTGATAAGTATTTTGGAGCGGGCTACACATCGCATCAGATGTTATGTGGGATACCTTTTCCTTGTGTTCATTTGGTATTGTGTTTTTACTCTGTGGGACGATTTGATGGAGAACTACACTTTTGTTGTTACACATGTTATGCTTGTTAGATAATTCTTATACCCTGCTTTTCTTTACTTGTGCTGCATAATTGAGTTATTATTGGTATGGTGTACGAATTGTGTAATATGCGAATCAGTGTGGTTCTGTGATGAGCTGTCAGTTGTGCGGCTTGTATTGGTTGAGATGAGGTTCTCAGACCTGAGATTAGTACTATGGTATTGGGGGTGCGGAGTGTTTGGAAGTATGTGGGTGTTTCTGCTAAGATTTGGGTAATGGCCCTAACGAGCGAGAGGGTTTACTGACTTGTTGACTTCATAGGTAGTTATGAGTTCCCACATGTTTCTTTATCATGGGCGATGTTGTGGAAGTCCGGAATAGGGTTGTATTCAATGTAAAGTATATTGCCGGGATCCGAGATGTTATTGAAGCAGCTATGGTGGTCATAGGATTATTGCTTCGGGCGTTTGAGTTGTGTGGAGCAGCGTATGATTGTATTTTGGATTAGAATTTGGCTTGATTCAGCTTGTTAAGGCTCATGCAGTGTGATGATGTGGAATTAGGATCCGATGATGAATTTCAGATGTTGAGGTTTGGGTTCTGTTCTAAGGATATGGGCTCAGAAAGAGATGAGATCTTCAATTAAGTTGTATTGTCAGTTCTGCTTAGGTTGGGCGATGGAGAATCACCCCTAGTTGTATATATGGTGAGCTCGTGCAGTGGTTCAATGGTTTTGGGAAAACTCCAGGTACGTTCAAGGACGAACGTATGTTTAAGTGGAGAAGGATGTAATGACCCGACTGGTTGTTTTGAGCAATTGCATTCGGTTCGGTAGTTGAGGTCTCGAGCAGATTCATAGTATGTGTACTGACTTGCGTGTATGGTTGAATTTAATTAACGGATGATTCAGAGTCAAATTGGAAGAAGAAAACTAGTTTTGGAAGTTTAAACGGTGAGAATTTGATCGGAATTGGACTTTTGGCTAAACGGCCCCGGAATGGGTCGTGGATGATCTCAACAGCTTCATATAGTGATTTTGGACTTAGGCGCATGTCCGGATTCTGATTTGGAGGTCCGTTGGGTAAATTGAAGCATTTCGACGAAAGTTAGAAAAGTTGAAATCTAGAGAATGGTGAAGTTTGACCCATAGTTTATTTTTGTGGTATCAGGGTCGGAATGCAATTCCAAGAGTTAGAGCAGCTCCGTTATATCATTTTGGACTTGTCTACAAAATTTGGCATCATTCTGGGTTGAATTGATAGGTTTCGACACGAGTTTTGAAAGTTAGAAGGTTTGAAAGTTCCTAAGTTTGATTCTTGGTGTAATTCGATGTTTCGGCATTGTTCGATATGATTTGAGACCTCGAGCAAGTCCGTGTTAGGTTATATGACTTATTTTTGCGGTTGGACGGGGTTCCAGGGGTCTCGGGTGTGTGGGCTACGGGTCATTTTCCCTTGTTTTTGAACTGTTGTTTTCTGCCTCTGGTATCCTCTTTCGCGATCGCAAACAGCCTTTCGCGTTCGAGAAGCTTTGCTGTTGACCACCTGGAAATTCTTCTTCGCGTTCACGCAACACTCATCGTGTTCGCGTTCTTGCCTTCGCGTTCGCCTATTATTACCTTGGAAGGTGAGTTAATTGTTCTTCGGGTTCGCGTTCGCGAAGGTCTGCCTTCCCCTTCTTTGTGTCCGCAACCCCTCCATCGCGTTCACATAGGGACTTTTTGGCAGCCTCATTCTACTCTTCTTCACGAATGCAAGACCTTCTTTGCGTTGGCGATGCTTTAATATCTGTGCACAATATAAGTTTTCCAAGTCGGGGTTAGGCCATTTTTAACATTTTTGGAGTCCTAGAGCTCGGTTTTGGGCGATTCCTTGTGGATTTTTCAAGCAAAACGATTGGGTAAGTGTTTTTAACTTAGAATTGATTATATTCCATGAATTTGTCTTCATTTTTATCATTCAATTTGTGATTTTAGTTACGGAAAATGTTGGCTTTTTAAGAAAATTCCTAAAACAAAAAATCGAGAGCTGAGGGGCCAAATGTTACCAGAATTTAATAAATTTTGTATGGTTGAATTCATATTGGAATGACCATTCGGATTTTGTAAAATTTGTCGGTTTCTGAGGGGCGGGCCCGGGGGTCAACTTTTGGGCCAATTTTTGGATTTTGTTAAAGATTGAGACATTATGATCCGAAATAGTTTCTTATGTGTTTTATTTGTGCTTTGAAGTTAATTTTGTTATATTTGAGCCGTCCGGAGGTCTTTACACCCGAGAAGTGCATTTTAGAGTATCGGTTTGTCGTCTTTGAGGTAAGTATCTTGCCTAACCTTGTTTGGAGGAGTTCCCCTTAGGATTGTGTCTTCTTTGCTAAATGTAGTCTGTGCATGCGAGGTGACGAGTGTGTGCTCAGACTTTTTTGGGGAAATGTCCTCTAGGGTTGTTAGGTCCTTATGTTCAATATGTGGAGAGTATTGCATTATGATTGGATTTAATAATTGCTTAAATTGTCTCTATATGATGTATATGATGTTGCTAGCTTTCCTTGAATTCTTACGTGTTGCATTGACCCTTAATTTCCTTAATTCAAGTGATTGCCTTCCTTATCTCTCTGATACTTCTTGAATGTGACTTCATGTATGACTTCATGCAAATAGGTTACATGTCCAACAATTGCGGTTATCGGTGTAGTTACCATGTGCTTGTTAAGTCCTGTTGTTTAGTTGTGGTTTCATTATGAAGATAATTATCGGTACAAGTTTGGTTATAATTGATTCCCTTGCCGGGACATATTTAATCCTTACTGTTGGTTCCCTTGCCGTGATGTGTTTATTTTTGTGGTTGACTCTATTGTCGGGACATGGTTGTTTCCTTATTGTTCCCTTTCCGGGATTCTTTTGTGATTAGTGTTGATTGTATATTTGGATCGAGTTGCACATTATAACAATATTATATGGATCTGGTTGCACGCTGCAATAATATTATATAGATCGAGTTGCACGCTGCAACAATATTATATGATTTGGATCGGGTTTCACGCCACAACAATATTATATGATTTGGATCGGGTTGCACGCCGCAACAATATTGTACGATTTGGATCGGATTCCACGCCACAATAGTACTATCTGATTGGGATCGGGTTGCACACTGCAACATGAAAGAATAAAAGTGAATATTGACTCTTATGGTGAGGACGAGAGTAAAAGCACGAAGGGTAATGTCGTGCACTTTCTGTTGCTGTGTTTTTTTGTTGTTATCAATCCAATTGTTTAAACTGTTTAAATTCCTTTATTGTTGCGATACTTTGCGTTAGAACCTACAATGTTTTCAATACCTCACCGTATTTATTTATGTATACATACATACATACATACATACATACATATATATATACATACATATATATATATATATATATATATATATATATATATATATATATATATATATATATATATATATATATACACATACTCCAATACTTTAAACTTTAATAATTGTTGCATCCGTAATTCAATTAGTTTCTCAATTATACCCCCTTAAATCGTCTGAGGTTGTATTTTACTTAAAATGGAATTTCTACTAAGTTTTAAGTTATTAAATCGCTTGTTAAAGGTTATAGCTCGTTCAATACAATTCAATGTTGTATTTTTAAATTAAAATTGGTGCTTTCTTTACTCAAACGATTTCAAAAGAAACAATTTCATCTTTTCTCGCTAGCTTTTCCAATTATTTTAGAAATTATAATTGTACTTATATTAGATAAATGGGACTTCTTGGACATATTGGGTTTACTGTATGAACATTATGTATTGTATAGCATGTGGATTCTGTTGTTAAAAGTGAGATGGAAAATATAGGGGGCATAAGGTGCCATGTGTGCGGAAGGTTTGGAAATCAAGAGTATTATATGAGAAACCAAGGATTGAGATGGTCGGGATTGTGTATTAGACATGATGTGATTGATTGAGTGGGCATCTCCCTCTTTTATTTAATACATTCTTACGTGTCTCTGTTCCTGTTATGTCTATATTGATTTACTTGGTTATCTAATTTACTCGGCTGTCTGATTTACTTGGTTACCGTTCGTTGCTACCCATGTTCTCCCTTTATGGTTCTTACTGTTGGTATTTTGATTTCTTTCCACTATTGATATTACGTTGTTATCTATATCTCGATGTTGTATTATCATATATTGTTCATTTCATTTGACCAGTAGGTGTCTTGATTGTTCCTCGTTACTATCCTGTCGAGATTAGTCTTGATACTTACTGGGCACTGCCGTGGTGTGCTCATACTACACTTCTGTACATTTTTGTGTACAGATCCAGGTATTGATCAATAGTGGTTGTGGGGATCGTTGCGGTGGAGACTCACGGTAACCTATTGTTGCATTCACAGGCCTCGGAGTCACATTCATTTGTATTTACATTCCATTGATTCCTTCTCGTTCTGGAACAATATTGTATTTATTTTGTATAATTACTCTTACAAAGGCTTATAACTTGTACCACCGGTTTTGGGAATTGTGATCTATTGAGAGTTACTTAATTTGAAGTTAATGAATATTAAGGTTATTTCTGCAAAAGGCTAGGCTTACCTAGTTTAGAGACTAGGTGTCATCACGACTCCTTTCAGAGGGATTTTGGGTCGTGACAGACAAGGTGGGAACATTATGATGCACGTGTGGCGAAACAAGGCGGGCACTTATTATGTTATTATTTGCACACGTGGCGAGACAAGGTGAGCCATGTCTGGGATTTATTTTGATGATTTGTGATGGCCTGGGGGCATTCTTGTTGTTTAATATTTTGTTGTGCTACACTTATCTGTATGATCTTTACCTCATGGAAGTTGTGAGGAGACATCTTAAGTGTTGTCCGTTCTTTTCCTTACGCTAATTAGATGGTAGGAGCTATGTTAAAGCACTTACACAAGCATACACGTAGTTGAACACTCCTATTGGATGTGAAGTCCTTCAAATTTTGATGAGTATAAATGTACGCCCTCGTTTACTTGTTATATATGTGAGAGTGGCTCTAGTTAGCAAGTGAGTTGTTAGCATGACCATGAGGTTGATGGGGTCACACGATGCCAAGTGTTAGATTTTAGGTACTGGGACTCGTGAGCTGTAATTTGCTCGAGATTCGGTACTTCATAGAAATTGTTGGATAAGATCTAATGTGAACACACTGTTGTAGGACCTGAGTTGTTTCTTACCTTTACTATATTGTGAATTTAGCAATTTGGGTTTGTGTTTTCGCTCGCTCTTCTATGTCATTATTTTGGTATATCCGCTGCTACTTGCTGTTTTCTACCCTTATTGTTATCGTAGTATTGTTAGCCATTTCATGTAGTCTTTATATATACATCATATTCCGTTGTTCCTATATTTGTACAGTTTATTTGACCGGTAGGAGTCTTGACTGTTCCTCATCAATACTCTATCGAGGTTAGTCTTGATACTTACAAGGCACCACTGTGGTGTCCTCATGTTATTCTTCTACATATTTTTGTTGTGCAGATCCAGGTACTTTCACTCAGTCTTATTATCTTTGAGGCGAGATGCTTCTGTAGAGACTTCGAGGTATATCTGTCGCGTCCGCAGACCGAGGAGTCCCTCTCTATCTTTCTATAATAGTATAACCCTTCAGTAGTTTTCCTTTTTGTTAGACATTTCTTGAGTTAGAGCTTCTTATGTATCTCTTAGCTTGTGATTCATGTGGTTCCGGTTTTTGGGAGTATTAGGTTGAGATTATTGTTTATATTCTGCATTGTTAGGCTTACTTGGTCGGAGAGACTTGGTGTCATCACGATGGTTCACAGAGGGCAAACCGAGGTCATGACAAGTTCTTATCAGAGCTCTAGGTTCATAGGAGGCATGTATCACAAGTCGGTTTATTAGAGTCTTGTGGATCGGTACGGAGACATCTGTACTTATCTGCGAGAGGCTATGTAACTGTTAGGAAAATTCCGCTTCATTTGATTTCCTGGTCGTGCGAGATTTTGATATCACAATTCTAAACTTATGTCTTCTATTCTCTCCTACATGGTGAGTACACGTGCTACCCGAGATGATCAGACACACGCGCCCCTTACTGCAATAGTCAAAGGTTAGGGCTGAGGTAGAGGCCGAGGACACGCATGTGGTGCATCTAGAGCACCCGCACGAGCTACCACCGAGGTTCCACCAGTAGTTCCAGCCGGAGTCCAGGCACCTGATACGCATACTGCTACTACTACTCCAATTCTTCAATAGACTCTTGCATTGTTATGAGCATGTACACCACTTTCGCTCAGGTGGGGTTGCTTCCCCTTACTGCAGCCACATCTTAGGCTGGGGGAGGAGCACGGACTCCCGCCGCCCGCACTCCTGAGCAGCGGGTGCATGTTCATCATGTCCTAGAGATTATTCTTGTACATCCTATAGTCCCGGGTTAGCCCGAGGACAGTCAACGGGTTTAGAGGATGAGCAGGAGAGACTTGAGATGTTCAAGAAGTATGATCCTCCTGTATTCAGTAGGTTAGCATCAGATGATTCCTTGGGGTTTTTGGAGTAATGTCACTGTATCCTCCGCACTATGGGTATATTAGGATAGAGTGGGGTTTCTTTCACTACCTTCTAGCTTCGAGGAGTCGCATATGAGCGGTGGCGCATCACCTATGAGTTAGACCGTCCGGATGAGGCAGCTTCACTAACTTGGACCCAGTTTTTAGATATGTGATAAGTTAGTATTTTAACATGTTTTATGCCCCTACTTGCCCATGCTTTGATTATAAATTTCTACATAATAGTCCCAAAATGCTCACAGATTATGCTTGATTGCAGGTTTGATCGACAAAGTGACGAAATGTCGAAGATTAGCTCAAAAAGGAGTGAGACCTACTCAAGTATCAAAGACCAAGAAATCTAAGGAAAAGAGAACCTAGTGCGGACCACGCAAAAGTGAATGCGGCCGCACTAGGTGATTTAGAGAGTTGTATAATAAGGCTAAAGGCTATGCGGCCGCGGTACATTTCTCGTAGTCCGCGGTCAGGCTCCGCGACTGCACTAGTCTTTTGTGCGGTCCGTGGACATGAGGTTCAGAGACATAGTTATTTTGGGCTCAAGGTGACACAGCCGTGGTACTCGATACGCGGTCCGCGGTGGTTACTTCGCGGCCGCACTACCTTTTGGTGCGGTCTGTGGAGTACAGATTCAGAGAGATGAAGACTTCCAGGGTTCCAGCCATGCAGTCCGCGGTCAATATTCTGTGAACCGCGCCAACTCCCTCCGCGGTCACGGTACACTTCCACGCGGTCCGTGGTCCTCAATTTCAGAGAAGCATAAATGTGAAGTCCAAGAGCCAGTGCGGCTGCGGTCCATTTTGTGCGGTCCGCACTGACCCCGCAGGGGTATTTTTGTTTAGTTTTTCCAGCCTAGTATAAGTAGAGCATTTTACTATTTTTAGGTCAGTTGTTGTATTCCAGAGATAGTTGCGCTCGTGAGACTTGGTTTTGTAGCCAATGTTTGCACTTTTGCTTTAAATTTACGATAGATTCTTGTAGTTTCATTTAGTAATTAATTATAATTTTAAGTTCTTCACCTATTTATTCATTTTCTTGTCCAAGCATGAGTAGCTAAACCCATTATCTAGGGTTGTGGCTCAACCCTAGCGTGGGTAATTGATGGGTGTTGCCATCTAGGGTTAGAATGATTATGGGTGTTTGCTATTTGGGTTGATTTTATGTTTTTATTTAAGAATTAGTGGTTGCAAACACTGATTCAAGCTTTGTGGGTTTGACTCTTCTTGAGAAAGAGAGTTTATGACCTCAAAATTGACCCAACAAGGAATTGGGATGGATGCATGAGAAATGATAGTCCCAATTAACGGGTTAAGTCTCGAGAGAGTAATTACCCTACTTGAACCCTAGTTGCTTGATCTAATTGGCCTACCCAATTGGTCTCGAGAGAGTCAATTGGGCAAAATCACTCTCTCTACCGAGAGGTGTGAGAGTGGGTACACTTGTGCAACGGTTATAGCATAAGCCCCAAATATGTCAATATATCCTTATGTAACATCTACCCCTCAATTATCCACCTAGGTAGTGTCACGACCCTAGTGTCTTTCTTCCCATTAGATACAACTTTGGAAATCATCTTGTAGCTTAATTTAGTTTCAATTTGGTAGTCTAAAAATAGTAGTTTATAATTGAAAAACCCAAAAATGAAAAGAAGATCATCTAAGAGCACACACGCAACTCTATCCTAAGTAGATACCCGAATTCCCTTCTAGCTCACTGAGGATTCGATTCCGACCCTCATATCGGGTAAAAGCTATTGCGATCCTCTTCTCCTACTCTTTAGTAGCGGGTAGTTGGCTGAGATCACTTTTTGGCGCCGTTGCCGGGGAGCATACGGTTTTTGGCTATCTAGTTAGTAGCTTTGTGTGTTTCTCTTCTTTACTTCTTATTACTAATTTTGTTTGTGTCGATTACTCAGGTACAAGTGGCTCTCAATGCCAATGACCCTCTTGCCAATGTGAATGCGGGGGAGGAGGTAGACGATCTTGATCACGAAGAGGTTCCAATATTACCTCGACCTCCACGTAGAGGCCATCAGGCCAATGCAAATGACAACAACAATATTCCAGACCCTCCTCCACTACCGCCAAGAGTGGCTCCAAGAGTCCTCCCGAATCAAGGGTAGGCGAGTGCCATCTTTTCTCCCAAAATCTGGGCGGGGAACTTTCAAATTACAAATGTTATATTAACCTTGCTCGAGCCAAAAAGGGTATTTTACGGGCGCCTCCGATCAAAATGCCTACAAGCACTTGACGGGCTTTGTTGATACGTGCTTGGGCAGCAAGAAAACAAATGTGTTCGAGGATGCATTGAGATTGAGGCTTTTCCCATTTTCTCTTCGGGGTAAGGCATTGGATTGGTTATAAAGGCTCCCCAATCATTCTATCACCACATGGGATGAATTAGCAGACAAATTTATTGCCAAGTTCTTTTCTCCAAGTCATATGGCGGCCCTTCTGGATGAAATCCTAGCCTTCAAGCAAGAGTCAACAGAACTTTTGCACGATATATGGGAAAGATATAGAACAATGGTGAAGGAGTGCCCTAATAATGATATGACCGAGGCGATAATACAACAAACCTTTTATCGGGGCATCGATACTACGAAACAGTGCATTGTGAACCAATTGGTCGGAGGGAGATTTATGAAACTTTCTTACCAAAAGGCATGTGATGTACTTGATGAAATGGCCGACACCTTTTCGGCATGGCAAAGCCGAGTAAATGTGCCCCAAGGTGATCCCACGGTCACCCATTTGCATAAGGATTGCACGACCATGGCCAAGCTATTGCCGAGCTTACAACGACTATGAATCAATTGGCAAAAGCGCAATTGCAACCAGTCCAAAACCCGTGCCAAGTCAATGCAATGAAGGTGCTTCTATATTGAAAAGGAAACAAAGAGGGCAACTGTAACGCCCCTAAATCTGAGGAGCGCGACCGGCGCTCAACCGAGTAAACCCGACTGAGCAAGCCTGGCAGGTTTCATACATACTACCCAACCCACTCATAATTCAATAAGGGATTGACTCCATTAATCAAATTCTATCAACATATAATTAACGATTTCAACTTCATTTTCATTAGCAACTTCATTTCACCACCTTAAGGGTATTACAAGTTATCTACATCATTGCCAAACATCAATATTTCTATTTTAATTTCCAATACCCGACACTACCCATAACCTGTCTACGGAGCCTCTAAATATAACTAAAGAATAATACAGAAATTCTGGCAACAAGGCTCCGGCTATACCTTACACAAATAAAAAAATAAGACTCCGGAAAGAACAGTGGCATAAGCCACGCAGGGCACCGAGGGGAAAGGGGCTCACCAATACAGCTGACGGAAAGTGGAGGAGGTGCTACTGCCGGTGGACTGGAGTGCCTGCTATAGAACCACCTACAATCATAACATGAATGTAGCGCCCCCGGCAAAAAGGGACGTCAGTACATTTGAATTTTACTAGTATGCATAACTAAACACCATTTTACTAGAAATAACTATCAAACAGATACAAGCAAATAATATGGGCAAATCAAAGAAGCAATTCATATAATCTTTCATACAATTTCCACAACATAGATTAGGGCATTTCTGTCATGTGTTCACCACTGTTCTCAATACCACCGCCATCTCGAGCGGAGTCCGATCACGACCCGACCGGCTAGGTCACCTCATTGGAGGCATTACTCTCAATCAATATTTCATTTCCCTTATCTAGAATTCAATATCAGCACATTACCACCATGTGTGCAGTATGGTGTCCGATCACGACCCGATCGGCTAGGTCACCTCATTAGAGGCATTACTCCATTCTCATTAGTCAACACTTCAAATCTTTATCCCACACATCACATAACAATTCCTGGGGCACTCATGGCCACCATCATCACATCGTTTCCCCTTTTCAATATTCATGTTACAAGCTATGATCATAGACACATATATCAAAGATAATTCAAGTTGCAATCACAGGTAAGTGGGCACATAGCTAGCATGAATAATTCTTTGTTTCAATGTTGGCTTATAGCCCAAGTATTTCAACACATAACTGTACTTTTCATCATTATCTAATCATCAAGATTGGCACATTATTCACATTGAGGCACATCCTTCACAAATATGTATAGATATATTCAAATCAATTAATGCGTAATAACAATCAATGCACTAGCCAATTCAACTCTTACCATACTTTCGTAAATGACAACGGAGCTCAATTTCTAATAAAAAGGGGTTTTAGCCATACATATTTCAATAAAGCTTTCCTTACTCTTTTACAAATTTCCGGAACTCTTAGCACTTCGATCTATTGAGTAAAAATTACAAATTAAATCGAGAATTAGAGATGAGATTGAGACTCTAGCTTGGTTCAAGCATATTGACAAACCCTAGAGGTGCAATATGATCTTAGGCCCCTTTTTAGAGCAATTTATATCACTTTGTACCCCTCTTTAATTCCACCTCCCACTACTCTAAGGTTTAACATTCATGCAAGGAATCCATTGTTATACCCATGAATAACCTTACTAGTGACCCCTTATATCTGAGAATAAAACAAATAAGAATTGGGGTGATGAAGGATTACCTCTTGAGATGAAGGTCTAGGGGTCTTCACTTGATTTTCTTCAAGGATTTAGCCATATATTATGGATTAATTTGATGGGGGAACTTTCCCTCTCTAAGAACCCTCTCTCTCCCTCTAGAAATGCTCAGAAGAATGCTTAAAATGAGCTATAACACCGGATATATCGATATGGAAGTCTGGTTAAAAATTAGAAAATTGAAGCCCCGAGTCAAATATGTGATCGCATTTGCGATCGCAGAGTAAACATGTGGTCCGCATAATGGACCGCAAAATGCACCCCAGAAACTAGACACTCTGACTGAGTCTGTGATAAGAATGCGGTCCACATTCATGTTCTGCGGTCGCAAAGTGCACCGCAGAACTAACCCTCGCAAAATTCAAAGTAAAATATGCGACAACTATGCGGTCCGTATTTCGATTATTCAACAGCATTTCGACCGCATAACTGACTTCAATTTTAACCAACATTCTGACTCACTCTGTGGCAGTTATGCGGTCCGCATTCCTGATTTACGGCCGCATTCTGGACCGCATTTCTTGTATTTTTCTAGAAATTTATTCTTGAATTTTTAATGCATTATTTGTGGAAGTATATTTATGAATTGATAACACATGGTCCTAACTTGGCACCACGGGATCCGGGTTTTTGAGTAGGGATTTCACGGGGCCTTACAGCAACAACAACCTCAAAGTAATTATGAGCAATTTGACAACAACAATGATGGTGGTGGTTATTCGAATGAGTTCTATGATGATCAAAGCGAAGAAGTTCAATATGTCAATAACTACCAAGGGAATCAACAATTGCTTCCCCAAGAAAATTGTGGCAATCAACAAGGCGGCGGTAATTGGAATAATAATAACCAACAACGAGGTAGTAGCAATCGGAACAACAACAATCTAGGCGGAAATTGGGGGAACAACAATTCGGGTAACCAAAGGAGTTGGAATAGAAATAACAACAATTATTGGAATAACAACAATGGTCAAGGCGGGTGGAATAACAATGGAAATCAAGGTAACCGGGGGAAAGGTTTTCAAAGTCCCTCGACGTGTCAACAACCGAGCAATCCGCCTCCGTTTCAATCTCAATGGTCTAGTTCTTCGGGTAATGATATGGGAAGGATAGAAATTATGTTCGAACAAATGATGAAGAAGACCCAAGACTCCGATGCTCAATTAGCTTCCCACAATACTTCCATTCGGAACTTGGAGGTACAATTAGGCCAAATTTCTCAATCGTTGAAAATTCAACCTAAGGTTGCTCTATCAAGTAATACGGTAGTGAACCCAAAGGGAGGTAACAATCATATGATGGCGGTTACAACAAGAAGTGGAAGAGGTGGTGATGTGCATGCCTTGAAAGGAAATCAAGTTGTGGATGATGATGTTGGGTTCCAAGAAGATGTAAGTCCTATGATAGTTGAAATGTGGTTGAGACCAATGTGAACAACGAAGTGAGGATAAATATTGATGAGGCTGAGGTGGAAACACAAGATGTCGTGAACCCGTCTAGGGAACACGTGATTGATATCCCGAGCCGGTAGTGCCCAAATCCATGGCACCTTTGACTAGACCACCTCCACCTTATCCTCAACGGTTAGCAAAGCAAAAGAGTGACAATCAATTCAAATAGTTCATTGACATGATGAAGAGCCTCACAATCAATGTCCCTTTGGTTGAGGCACTTGAGCAAATGCCGGGGTATGCAAAGTTTATGAAAGATTTGGTAACAAAGAAGAGGTCAATGGAGTGTGAAACAACTAAGATGACTCATCAATTGAGTGCTATCGTGCATTCTATGGCCCCAAAACTTGAGGACCCCGGAGCTTTTACTATCCCTTGCACTATCGGTAGTGCGGATTTTGCTAAGGCCCATTGTGATTTGGGGGCTAGCATAAATTTGATGCCTTATTCGGTCTTCAAAACTTTGGGAATTGGGCAACCTAGGCCAACCTCAATAAGACTTCAAATGACAGATCGATCAGTGAAGTGACCCTTGGGCATAATTGATGATGTTCTTGTCCGTGTTGATAAATTCATATTGCCGGCCGACTTTGTCATATTAGATTGTGAGGTGGACTTTTAAGTGCCGATTATTCTTGGGATACCTTTCCTAGCTATGGGGAAGGCATTGGTTGATGTTGAAGTGGATTATTTGACATTTCGAGCGGGAGATGAGAAGGTGGTATTCCATGTTTGCAAATCAATGAGACAGCCCAATAGCACGGAGGTGTGTTCATTTGTGGACATTGTCATAGCTGTGATAGTGGATGACACAAGTTCCATGATAAATATTGAAGATCCTCTTGAGGCTGTGCTTCTTAACATGGATGTCAATGATTATGCAAGTAGAGTGGAGTGCGTAAATTCATTTCATGGTATGGGTTCATATTCATATGAGCCTAGGAAGTTATCTTTGGATCTTGAAAATCGCTAAACCCCACCAACAAAGTCGTCGATTGAGGAGCCAATGATGTTGGAGTTGAAGTCACTTCCTCCATACCTCAGGTATGAATTCTTGGGTTCAAATTCTACTTTACCTTTTATTCTTTCGTTTTGCTTAACTAACGCGCAGGTTTACGCCACTTTAGTGGTTTTTCAAAAGCACAAGAAGGCGATTGGATGGACCTGGGTTTATGCCCTACCTTTGGCATGCATAAAATAATCTTGGAGGAGGATGCAAGTCCTTCACTTTAACATCAAAGAAGACTAAATGAGGCTATGCAAGAAGTGGTAAAGAAAGAGGTTATCAAGTGTCTTGACGTCGGTCTGGTTTATCCAATTTTTGATAGCTCATGGACTGCTTCGGTCTAATGTGTGCCAAAAAAAGGAGGTATGACGGTGGTGACAAATGAAAACAATGAGCTTATTCCCACTCGAACCATCACCTGGTGGAGAGTTTGCATGGACTACCAAAAACTCAACAAGGTAACCCAGAAAGATCATTTCCCGTTGCCGTTCCTTGACCAAATGCTTGATCGCCTTGCGGGGCGATCTTTCTATTGCTTTTTGGATGGTTTCTAGGGGTATAATCAAATTTTAATCTCCTCGGAGGACCAAGAGAAGACCACATTTACATGCTCATATGGTACATTTGCTTTCTGTCGGATGCCATTCGGGTTGTTTAATGCTCCGGCGACCTTCCAACGTTGCATGATGGCTATTTTCACCGACATGGTGGAAGACATATTGGAGGTCATTATGGATGACTTTAGTGTGGTTGGTGATTCCTTTGAATAATTCTTGGTAAATTTGGATAGAGTCTTGGCCCGATGTGAAGAAACTAATCTCGTTCTCAATTGGGAAAAATGTCATTTTATAGTTAAAAAAGGGATAGTGTTGGGTAACATGATTTCTAAGCATGGGATTGAGGTAGACAAGGCTAAAATTGATGTGATTTCAAGGCTTCCTCACCCCACTTCTATCAATGGGGTGAGGAGTTTTCTTGGACATGTCGGGTTCTACCGGCGGTTCATCAAAGATTTCTCGAAGGTCATGAACCCCCTTTGCAAGTTGCTAAAGAAAGATGCCAAGTTTGTTTTTGATGAAAAATGCTTGGTGGCCTTTAAACTTTTAAAGCACAAGTTGACCACCACCCCGATCATTACTGCACCCAATTGGAGTTTGCCCTTTGAACTAATGTGTGATGCAAGTGACGTTGCGGTAGGGGCGGTGTTGGGTCGCCGATTTAGAAAAATTTTCCATCCCATGTACTACGCAAGCAAGACTATGAATGAAGCTCAATGGAATTACACGGTGACGGAGAAGGAATTGTTGGCAATTGTATTCGCCATGGAAAAATTTAGGCCATATCTTATGGGGGCCAAGGTGATTGTGCACACGGACCATGCCGTCCTTAGGTATTTGATGACCAAGAAGGATTCTACGGCAAGATTGATGAGATGGGTGTTGCTTCTTCAAGAATTTGACTTAGAAATAGTTGACCGGAAGGGAAGTGAGAACCAAGTTGTGGACCATTTGTCCTGGTTGAAGGAAGAAGGGAGGCCATGTGACGGGCCTTGAGATAAATGATACATTCCCCGATGAGTAACTTCTCTCTGTGTCAATGTGTGACATGCCATGGTTCGCGGACATTGCCAATTTCACTGTGACCGGAATTGTCCCGCGTGAGCTCTCTTCCAACAAAGGAAGAAACTCAAATGGGATAGCTAGGATTTTTATTGGAATGATCTGTACTTGTTTAAAATTTGCACTGTTGGTGTGATTAGAAGGTGCGTCCCGGAAGGTGAACAATTGAGCATTATGGAGGCTTGTCACTCCTCCCCCTATGGTGGCCATCATGGAGGGGTGAGGATGGCTTCAAAGATTTTGATTTGCGGTTTCTACTGGACGACTTTGTTTAAGGATGCTAGTAATTTTGTAAAGAGATGTGATGAATGCCAACGAGCGGGAGGGATTTCCAAGAAAGACGAGATGCCTCTTAACACAATTCTTAAAGTTGATATCTTTGATGTTTGGGGTATTGATTTTATGGGTCCTTTTGCTAGCTCGTGTGGGAACACTTAAATTCTAGTTGCAGTGGATTATGTGTCAAAATAGGTTGAGGCCGTGGCCTTGCCCAACAATGAAGCTAGGAGTGTGGTGCCATTTCGTAAATAGAACATTTTCACAAGATTTGGTACACCCCGGGCAATCATTAGCGATGGTGGTTCGCACCTTTGTAATAGGGTTTTTGATTCCTTGATATCCAAGTATGGTGTTAACCATAAAGTCACTACACCTTACCATCCGCAATCAAGTGGCCAAGTTGAAGTATCAAATAAAGAAATCAGGAGCATCTTGTCCAAAATCATCAATGCAAATCGGACCGATTGGTCCAAAAAGTAAGATGATGCTCTATGGGCCTACCGAACTGTGTACAACACCCCAATTGGTATGTCTTCGTACCGGTTGGTACTTGGGAAAGCATGTCACCTACCGGTGGAATTGGAGCATAAGGCTATGTGGTCCTTGAAGAAACTTAATCTTGAATGGGATGTTGCGGCCAATCTTTGTGTGGAACAACTAAATGAACTTGATGAATTTCGGGTCCATGCATACTCTAGTTCGTCCTTGTATAAGGACAAGATAAAGTACTTACATGACAAATATGCTCGTGGAAAGGAGTTCAAGGTTGGTGATTTGGCCCTCTTGTTCAACTCCCGTCTAAGGTTGTTTCCTGGAAAGCTGAAATCAAAGTGGAGTGGGCCATTTGAAGTTGTATGTGCAACCCCATTTGGTGCTCTAGAATTGAAGAACAAAAGTCGTGAAGCCTTTAGGGTGAATGGGCACCGTGTCAAGCATTATCTGGGAATGATTGATGATAGCCATGTTGTGGCTGTAGTTTATTTCAAATGATATGTTGGTAACCCGCGTACGCTAAATCAGGCGCTTCTTGGGAGGCAAACCCATGTCTTTTTCTTTCTCTTTCATTTCCTTTGTAGTTTCGGATTTTTGAGCTAATTGGTTGTGAGATGTAGCATGGATTGTGTTGATGCAGTGCAAAACAAGTTCGGAACAAATTGAACAGTCTCTGAAGTTTGTCAGTGTAGCCGCAGTACACATTGTGCGGTCCGCACTGGCATGGAACTAAATGAGTGCTCTCTGAAGTTACTCACAATGGCTGCATTCCATTTAGTGTGGTCCGCGGTGACCCTCTGCGTCGCGGTCTGCTTTTGTGCGGTCCACAGAGGTTGCCTGCCAAAACTTCAATTGATGAAATCCAGCACGCTCTGCGGTCGCTTTTGTGTGGCCGCGCTGGTAGGTAAGGATGGGTCCCATATCATTTTCTATAAATAGAGCCCAAGGGCCTCATTTTACACTTTTTGAACTTTGAATCCTCAGAACCCTAAAATTACTGTTCATTCCTCACTGAGTCCGTAATTCTTGCTTAAAATTGTTTAATGGCACTTCATCGTTACATTCGGTAATGTTTCACTCATATCTTGTTCATTTAGTTGATTAATTTTTGTTTTATTTTATTACATTTAGCCCATAAATTCTGTTTCTTCCCATTTTTCTTTATTTTGTTAGTTTAGATTAGTTTACATGTTAGTTCTAGGCTCCTTAATGTGCATATTGATTGGGTAAACTGAGTAGGGACAAAGTAGGTGTAAAAATTTGAACAAAAATGGCAAAAATGAAACCCTAACTTAGTTCCCGTGAACCCTAGTCTCCACAGCCCGCGATCGCTTTAGCGCAGTCCGCAGTTCCCTGACACGATCCGTGTTGACTTTCTGTGTAGACCGCGGTGTTCATATGAATGCAAGCTAATTTGTTCTAGCGCGGCCGCATAGCACTTTTCCACGGTCTGTGCTGGACTACCGCGGTCGCTACCCCATTTTGTGCAGACCATGGTAGGTAGATTCAGAGAGCTGATATTCTGGGCCATTGCCCAGCACGGACCGCTGTCCGCAGTGCCTCTAACGCGGCCGCACTTTCTTTTATGCAGGCCACGGTGCTGTGTTTTGCAACTGTGTCTGCAATACCGCACATGTTATCTATAATCAATTTCATTCACCTATGCTTAAACTAACAATGTTAGATGCGTGTGTTTGCAGATAATGATTAAACAATGAGGTGGCAAGGGATCACAACAACAACAACAACCCGGGAGAGGTGGTTCCTCCCAAGGGGGTAAAGGAAAGAGAGTAGCAAAACTCACTCCCAGGCTCGGGAGACCATAAAAAAACCCAAAAGCTGATAAGAGCTGCAGATAAAGCTGCTTCCCATTCCTCGAGGAGTGAGTATGTACCATCCAAGGACATCTCCTCCGACTCAGCCCCAACTCACATAACCAGCCCCTTTCACCTAACTGATACCCCTCCAACATCACCCACTATCAAGAGGCCGGTAAATGTAGTTTCTGATTCATCTGACGAGTCAGCAGTTAGTAGTGAGAACGACTCCATCTTCCCCCGCAACTTCATTATCTAGGGAGAGTGCAAGCGGAGATAAGGGTGGTGAGCCTCAGGTTGGGGGAATTACACGAACTAGAAAATCGGAAGAGTTTGAAGATAGATTCGTGAGCCAAGTGACTTACCATAAATTTAGGGAGTGGTGGCTGGTGAAGCACTTGATACCAGAAAGGAGCTTCATTGACAATGACCTCTTACCCCACAACCTTAATGTGCAAAGGGAGTTTAGAACTAGAGTAGGCTGGGAGTGTTTCATAGAGAAGTGTATTGATACAAATGAGAATATGGTAAGGGAATTCTATTGTAATATGGCCCACATCGTTAAGGGCATAAAGGTGACCAAGGTTAGAAAAAAAAATTGTTGTTTGACGGGAAATCTCTGAATTAGTATTTGGGGTTCAGGGAAGAAGATGAGTCTCTCTATCTGGCCAAGTTAGAGATGGATGAGGAAGTCTGTCCATGGTTAGCCCAGTACTTGGTAGTCCCAGTACTGTTCTAGAGTGGTTGCAAGCAGGGACCAAAATATTCAGGAAGACTTTCAACTTTGAGGCTATGGGTGGTTGACTTTTGTGTGCAGTCGACTTGACCCCACTACCCATGATCAGACTATTCCACTTCCCCGAGCTGTCTTTGTTGCATATATCATGGCGAGATACCCTGTCAATATGGGCAATGTTATGTCCCGCGTCATTTCTGTAGTAGGGCTTGAGCATGACTGGAATTATCCTTTTCCCAACACTCTCACAATGTATTTCTAGGAACTGGAGGTGGAGAAGAAGAGATATGATGTCAAAGCCAAACCTGTGGCTCCTTACTCTTGGTACAGTATGAAGGGCCCAAACAACTCCAACGACAAGAGCTACAAGCCACCTACCTCTGCCCCAACTGGCCAGTCTGAGAAGCCAGTTGCGGTAGAGCCTTCTACCGAGCCTTCCACTACGCCTGTTGATACTACAGTTGATGACTTCCCTCCAAGACCTTCCTCTACTGCTGGCCCCTGTACTTTAGTTGGCCCGGGGGTTCCATCTTCCCGGGCCCATTTCATCACTGCCCTTCAGTTGAGCCAGACACTTCATAGCATGAACAACTAGATGGCAGCTGCAACATCCAAGTTGTCTACTCTATCTTCAACTATTGAGGCTCAATCTGCACCACAGACAGCTCAGACCCCTCAGTCTATTGAGGACACACTGAAGAAGCTCCTGGAGAACCAAGAAAAGATGATGAGGACACAGGATGCCTTGTCTAAGGCGGTGGAGTCACAAGGCCCGGCTTTGAAGGAGCTTGCCCAGGAGCACAAGAAGATGAAGAAATCACAGGGTTCCAAGGAGTCTGTGAAGGAGCTCAGAGAAGATGTATACAAGCTATTGGTGGACCAGATGCCTCAAGACTTGCTATTCGGGGATCCAGCCCCAGCAGCAGCACCAGTAGCAGAGTCACAGCAGGATCAGACTCAGAGGCTTCCCAGGAAGAAGAGGAAGCTCCCTAGTGCACCTGAGGTGATCATTCAGTTGGCAGATCCATAGGAGGTCTCCTCCAGTTTTCCACATGATGCACCTCGCATCTAGCCGGTCTAGGAACAGGCCACAATCCCCGCAGCTGAGCAGCGGGAGACTGGGAACCAGTCTGAGGTTCCCGCACATACAGAGGACCCGGGGACCACTGATGATCCCATGTAGACAGACCAGGCCTAGGGAGCTCCAATATCCTTTATTTGTGATTTTTGATGCTTATTTGATAGTTGCCAATGTGGACAATTCCAGCTTTTATTTGTGGGGGTGTGCCCTACTTTTTTTATTTTGATGATTGTATATATTAGTTGTCTTACTTTATGTTTCTGTTGATTTTCTATTTCGGGTTGTATATAACTTTACATTCAGTACTTTTATCATACTTTTTATCTTCTATTTGGTCTGTATATAAAGTTACATTTTTGTATATATTCATCCCCTGTTGTATATTCTAATCCCCTATTGTAAATATTCATTCTATTTTCTATTTTCGTAAAAAAAATTCATTTTTAGCTTCATAGATAGGCTCGCAACCTTTTGTTTTGTTTTTGGCGCTTTCAATAAGCCCTTGGTTTTCTTAATGTCACGGTTCTTTCCAAGGGTGTAGTACTGTGTGAACCGGGTGGCTCTTCCCGATGATGGATGGTGTGACACCCTTCTTAAGGGTTTGAGTCCGTTTTTTATTTTTCTTTTGTTTTTTAGTAGTTTATAGTTAAGGTTACCTCAAGCATAGCTTAACTTGGGCCTAACACATTTGCCTTTGATCCCATGGTTAAAGACAAGTGGTTGTGTTTAGGGTGGTGAAAGTAGTGGCCTTGAGACTCTTGTGTTGACTAAACAAATATCATGTGGTCTTTCGGGACTATTGTGTGCTCAATCGTGTCTAAGGTTGTTGTGGGCCCCCGACTCTATGTCTTTAGCGATCCTTGAGTGTGTGTGGTACGAAATCAAATCTTGAGTCTAAGTTCCGAGCCAATGGTCTAGAACTTGAGTCGAATGTTTGTTGAGGCAAAATTTTGAGTGAAATTCGACTTGAGAAGTGATTATAGGCTCTCCTTGATCCAAATGATAAGTTGAACAATTACATAGCCTACCAATGAGATAATCCATAGCTAACCACTTTTGAGCCTTAAACCTTCTTCTTTCAAGAACCAATCCTACAAGCCTATACCCATTCTAAAGTTTACCCTCTCTTGGCACCCATATCTTTCCTTGAGTAATGGCAAAGTCTAAGTTTGGGGGGAGAGACAAGAAAGGAAACAAAAGGGTAAAAGGTACAAAAGCAAAAGAAAAGGAAGGCAATGAAAAAGATAGAAAAGAAAAAGACAAAAAGAAAGCCTAATGTGAACAAGAATAAAAGGGTATTCAAGGAAAACAAAAGTGAAAAAGGTGTGGAAAAAGTTGAAAAAGGAGAAATGTTTTGAATTGAATAAGAAAGAGTGACAATGTGTCTCTCTAACCCCTTGGAAGAGGTGAAATAACTCAAAGCGTCAAGTGAATTGTGCCAAATGAATCAAAAGAAATGCTTAGGGGAAGATTGAACCCACTTGAACAAAAACATATCCTACCCTTACCCAAAAGCCTTCACATTGACTCGACAAAAGCCCTATATGATCTTGAATTAGGTGTCGCTCGCATTAGTGGATACTTACATGAGGGTCAAGCATATAATAATTAGAGTCGTACTCGTGACATTTCCTTGAGAGAGACGAGTGAACCGCTATTAACCTCGGTATGTGTGCTTATACTCTAAAAGGTGAGGATTGCTTAGGGAGAGTTGAGGATGTGTGAGTTTGGGTTCCACAGCGACTAAAGTAATTGAGAGAGTTCTTTGATGTAATGAGTCAATTCTTGATGCTCTTGTGTCACACTTGATCCATAGTTTTCAAGGTTTAAATGTTCTTTATGATGCAACCGCATTTGTGAGCACGTGATTTTTGCCTTATATGAGAGTTAGTCCTAAAAAATTCAAAATAAAATAGTTTTGTGTCGTGTGTGATTTTTGTGGATTTTTGTGTTTTTTTCTCTTATTGTTTGCATTTGTCTGTGCGTATTTATTTGTTAAATTAATAAAATAAAAAAATAAAAAAATACAAGATATGTTGCATTTAAACTTAGAATTTATTAGAAGCAATTAAGTTTGTCTTACAAAATGAAAAATTACAAAAAATATGTACTTTGCATTTTTTTGGCATTTAAGATCTAGTTGTGTGATTTATTTTTAATTGATATTTAATTGTGTGTGTTAATTGTTAGTAGAAGTTATTTAGTATTTTATAAGTTAATTTGATTTTGTAATGTAATTTAGAATTTTTGTTTTTAATAAATTAGGAATTAAAAAAAAAAGAATGAAAAAAAGAGAAAATTGGACTGGGCTGTCCAAAATTTGATGAAATCCAACCCAAATTTCGTCCTCTTACCCGGCCCAAAGCGGACTGTCTCCATGCCCAACCAAATGATGCCGTTTCACGCCCCATTAATCCAGATCGTTCACCCTAATTGATCGAATGGTCAAGACCACCCTTCACAACCCATCAATCTAGCCCGATCCATTACTATCCCTCAACTCGCCCCTGTATTCCCCTAAACGAACTCGTTTAGTCTTAAGTGATTCAATCGGGACCGTTGGATCCCATCATTCAACGGCCCTGATTAATTGAGGCTTTTCTAATATACCAAAATACATTGCCCTACCCCCCCAAACCAAATCAAACCCCCCTTTCACCCTTGTCTCTCTAACCTCAGAGACCCCCCTGTAATGCCGCCTTCAACCACCAAGCTCCGCCCACCGGAAATCGCCTCACAGCGGTTCCGGTGGCCCAAACAACCCCACCTTCACACCATAGAACCACCTCACCTTCCTCTCCTCGAATCCACCCTTTGTTTTCTTCGAATCATCCCCTACCCCTTCGAATATCAGATTGAATATCGCCGGAAAACACAACCCCTCCAATGACCACTAAATTTACACCCTGTGACCCCTAGACTCCCCTCACCACTAGAACACCCATGGCTTCCTTCGAATCATGCCCAAACCCCTCGAATTTTGATTTCGAATCAAGAACCCTAGTCGCCGCCACAAGAACCCAGTGGCGTCGCCGCCTCTCTTTGACCCCAAATCCACACCCTATCACCACTAGACCTCTCTCATCCCATACCTACCTCCATTTCCCTTCGAATATCACCCAACTCTTCGAACACTAAAGCAAAAATAAAAACCCTGATTTTAATTCAGAGTCCGAACAGGGTCTGTGAGGATTTGTTTGCTTTTGAATTGGATTTTAGCCGTGTGTTTTCATGTTGAAAACACACGGTTAAACTTTATTTCAATCCAAATAAAAAAAAAAGAGACGAAAGGCAGTTCGTGTTTGGTCCGCCATAATTTTCGGGTATTGTTTTCAATTCTCTTTTATTTTATTTCGATCTGTTGGTTTTTGTTTCAATTTCATTTGTTTCTTCTTCTCCTTCCTCATTTGTATTTTGATTTTAGATTGAACCAAGTCAGTCTGTTCGTATAAGTCTAGTGCATTTCAATGTTAAATTGTTTAGTCTGTCCGAACGCTTAGTTTAGAGATTAGTTCATTGTGTAGTCAGTAATAACATAGGATTGAATTGCTTGGTCAGTTTAAATTTCATGAATTTGTTTGTTTGTTTCTAGTTGTTATTTGCATCCGTTAATTACTGAATTAAAATTCTAAGATTAAGTGGGAAGCCATGTGTTGTCTGGCACACCTGAATTTAATATTCAGGTTGCCCCATATCCGTTTTATTTAATAACAAAAGACAGACAGTAGTTGGTCTTCAGGGAATAACATGGGAAATACATTTTTAATGAGGCTGAGTGATAAAACAGGCTGGAAAGAGGGTTTTAGTTTGGATACAAAAGAGTGGGGGGAGGCAGTTGAAAAGGGACGGGGGGTGATCAATTTTTGAGTGTTTAATCAGATTTGAGAGATAGAAAGTCAGTCTGAGAAAGAGTTGAGAGAGCTTTGGAGAGTGATCAATCCTTGTCTTCTTTTGTAATCCGTTGACAGAGAAATAGAGTCTATCTGGAAAGCAGTCCGAAAAGTAAAAGAAACAAACTTACTGTTCCATTGAAACAAATCTATTGTTGGTCCATTTCTAGTTTAATCCAAGTTCAGTAGAGTCTATTGTGGGGTCAATTACTGGTTGCGGTGATTCTGTGATTTGCTGGGCTTTTATTTTGGTATTTTGAGTTCTTGTTGGTTCTGCTTCGTACTATTGTTGGTGTTACTGTTGTTTATCACTGCTGGTCGTTGATTTACCGCTGCTGATCCCCCTTCTTCTTATTGTGATTCAATTCCAGGTACATGTTTCTGCCTATTTCTGATGTAATCCCCCCATGAAATGGAAATGCAAAGGCTGCTTGATATTCATTGAAGTTTTCTACTTCATTAGCCCACTGCTGCTATTAGCTCTAGGATTTAATTGACATATTGTTTTAGTGTGTCTGTACTGAACTAATTAGATGATCGATTTGTATAATAGTTGGACTGTCGATTTTTTTGGACTTTGTGATTTATCTGCCATCCCGATTCCAATACTTCAGCTTAGTATATAGTATAATAGGCTTATGTAGAAATAAATTGCTATCAACTCTCAAATTCAAGGGATGATCTCGAATACTAGAATTGACTTCATGATTCGATTATTAGTCACTTTAGATAGCTTCACATGACTGATTACGCCAAATCTGTGATATATGAAATTGAAGTAGTATGTTCGAATGAGTATATGGGCGGAATCTGATAGTAAATGTCCACAATTGTCAAATTATCCCATTAGGTTTGATAGTGTAACTTAGCTAGTGGTATTTTATTTTGTTCAATACACTCAGAATAATACAATGATTCGTTCAAATGACTGCTTGATAAAATCGGAGAGAACCTTGTCCTGTTTAATGAATTGAGCTTAACAGCTCATTGTTGAGAGTGTAGGATCAATTAGGCCAATTTTCCTAATTAGTTTGCATTTTGATCAGACTATTAATCCCTCTAAATGGTGCTTCATCTTTGTTTTGGTGTGGCCGCGACAATAGTATCACAGCTGCCTGGGCCAATCTTTGTTTATGTTGGAAGGCTTGACATGGGTTTAAGACACCCCAAATGCCTGGGCCTATCTTTTCTTCTGTTGGGCCTGAGTAATTCTTTTCCACGGAGGCTGTCTCGAAGCCTGATTATTACAATCATGCGAGAAAAAAATTTAATCATTTGGACTTGATTGATAGAGTTCAATTCATAATTTAATACGGTGTAATTTAATTCTCAACCAATTAAGACCCTTCTTTTATTCGTAGAGACAAGAATAAATAGAGAAATCATAGTCTCGTTAGGATTGACCTTTAAATAAAGATGAGATGAGCCTTGCCAAATAAAACGCACAAACTGCGGGGCCCTCAATAATTGATCAAAAATAAAACATTTAGAATTTGGGACGGGCTATTTAGTGAATTTTACAGCCTCCCCCAAAGTTAATAATATGCTAGTCGCTTTAGAGCCGTCATTAAATAGTTTTACCCTCCTAAATATGGGTGCACATTTATGTGACCCAAATCCAAATCTCGACGGAGTCGAAATATGTCAATAACCACGGGTACACTGGTGTGGCGTGGTTCGAGATATGTTTTCACGATGTCGTAATTCTCAAAAAAAAATAATAATAATACGGTAAATAATCCTTAAAATTGTACTATAGGATAACATGTATTAAAATCAGGTACTTAGCCATTACAACAATTTAAGCGACCATGCTAGAACCACGGGATCCGGGGGTGCCTAACACCTTCCCTCGGGTCAACAGAATTCCTTACTTAGAATTTCTGGTTCGCATACTTCACTTGGAAAGTCAAAAATTTCCTCGATTCGGGATTCAAGATAAACCGGTGACTTGGGACACTAAAAGCCAAACCTTTCCCAAGTGGCGACCCTGAAATAAACAAATAATCCCGATTCGATTAATGTCACTTAAATTGGAAAAACTCCCTCACACATCACCCTTCGGGGTAGGTGTGCGTAAAAAGGAGGTGTGACAGCTCTGGTGACTCTGCTGGGGATATAACCCAGAACATTTTGTTCAGGGTTCAGAATTCGAGCTTAGATAAATTGTTGTATTTGGTTATATCTGATTTTCCTACATGTTTCATGCTTAATGTGCAAAATGTTTACCGCTTTGATATTTTCTGAACTGTATATAAACTGTGTCGAAACCTTTCTCGTCTCACCTCCGAGGATGTGCTTTCTAGTTGAGACTCCCTATTCTGTTAGTGTCAATACCTTAAAATAAGAAAGAGGCCGGACAAGTTACTAAGCCGGATGGCCTTTTGGTTCCCGGTACATAACCCCCTCCTCGACTCGAGTTGTCCGCTCGGGTACACAGTCTAGAACATATACCCAGGTTTTGAACTTAGAATAACTTGACTCCATGTCGGATCCCTAGTAGGAGCGCTTATCTGCATCACGTGCATTTGACTTAGGGGACTCAACACAGGGGTTGGGTCCGTCTAGGACAGGTAACCGAAAATAAAACGACCACCATGATGCATTTTACATGTTGCATTTATTTGTTTCGAGCCTGCATGCTGACCGATTTTTGAACGTCGAGAATTTTGTGAAATTGAGAAAAAGAGAAAAAGAGAGAAATAACAGTGTAAAGAATTAATTGTTTAGAAAAATCGATGCCCAAATACTGTCGAAACTCTGCCGAATTTTCAAAAAAAATAAAAAAATGAAAATGTTTTGTTTTTAATAGTGTGTTTTACTAAAAGCAAAGAAAAATAAATGAGTCTTTACTTAGTTTGAAAAATAGGTTGTTATTGGAAAAAAAAGAGTCGTTATTTGGTCTTGTTTCAAAAATAAAAAATAGTTGGTCTTGCCATGAAAAATAAAAATGAAAAAGGGGTATTGTATTTTTTTTAAAAATAGTTTGTTTTAGTTTATTTATGAAATCCCAAAAAATGAAAAAAAAAGAGTCTTGTTTTAAAGTAGTTCGTTAATTTGCAGAACTACGCTGGTTTGATTCTCACCGGATGTGAGATACGTAGGCAACCCTAATCGGGTCCAACCTCCCCTTTTGTAAAACAAAAAAAATGTCAAATTTTAATTTTTTTTTTTTGTTATAAATAAGTCGGGTGATGTCGTTCTAGTCAAAAATAGCCAAATATTCCCAAAAGGGACGCCGGAAGGCTAATTTTGCATAAACAGCCGCTTTTGGACGTGTTTTGATTTTTAACCCTCACAGCCTTAAAATCTTCGTCCCCGAGGCACTGAAAGGCTGTGTTTTCAATACCGGGTCTTTTTATTTTTCGGAAAAACAAGAGAAGACTCGTAAATAAGTCAAGTAAGGTCGTTTGGCATAAGTAGCCGAATGTTCCCGAAATGAATGTCGGAAGGCTGACCTTGCAAAAACAGCCATTTTTGGTAGATTTTTGATTTTCGACCGATTGACTCACACAGCCTTAAAAAACTTTCAGAGTGCTGAAAGGCCGTGTTAGAAAATCGAGTCTTTCATTTTTGAAAAAATAATAATAAAAAAAATAGTTAGTTTTGTTCCAAGTCGAATAAAAATTTTCTTTTTCTTTTGTTTAATCACCTTAAAAAATGTGCAGGATGAGCACGATGCAAAATATACCTTTTTCAATAATGACCAAAATCTCTTTTGAGTTGCGATTATGGTGGAATGACTTAGGCAAGCAAGGGCAAGATGAAGTGAAGAAGTATCTGAAAGATCTTACGGGTTTATTAGACATCCAGCCTCGGAGAGATATTATCAGAGCACTGCTCACCTTTGGGGATTCGGCACATAATGTATTTCATTTCTCATACTTTGAGCTCACCCCAACTTTGGAGGAAATAGCCGGGTACATCGAAAATGATGAAGCCCCGTTAAGGTTCAAATACTTGGTTGCTCCCAGGGCCGTCACTGCGCACCGGTTCTTAGATTCATTGAAGATACCTCGGACAGTTCACAATCCAGATCTTGCAAAGGGTTTTTGCAGTTTGCACTTCATATACGATAGATACGGCCACGTGGGCGAGTTCAATAAACCAGACATCAAGCTATGCAGTAGAAATAACCGTCACAAGTGGGATAAACACAGGCGGGTGGCTTTTATGATAGCTTTTTTGGGCCTTGTAGTGTTCCCAATGAAAGACGGGAATATTGATACGAAAGTAGATGGGGTCGTCAGTACCTTGCTCACCCAAGATAAAAGCACTCTTGCGCCTATGATTGTGGCCGACATCTTCCGGGCTCTCACTGTTTGCAAAGCCGGGGGCAATTTTTTTGAGGGATGTAACTTGTTGTTACAAATGTGGATGACTGAGCATTAATGCCACCGCTCCCAACTCCTGAGTTATGGTTCACCTGAGAAAACTTGCACGGGAGAGTTTTACACAAGAATAAAAGGGGCTAGTCTACCTGAGGGAGTCACATCGTGGACGTCATTATTCCGGACTCTCACTGCCAGCCAAATCCAGTGGACGCTCGGATGGTTGCTTGTTGAGGAGATCATATATATGCCAGCATCCAGGCCCCACTTTCTGTTGATAGGACTTAAAAACATCCAGCCCTATGCACCATATCGGGTTTTGAGGCAACTCAGGAGGTATCAAATAGTGCCGAAAGATGAAGATCTGAGTACCCAAGTGGTTGAAATTAGTCTGGACGGTCGGTTCCCCGAAGGAGAAGTTCGCCAGATCTGGAGCGAGTGTCAACATTTGGCGGCAAACACTTGTGTATTGGATAGTGCTAAAGGGGAAGTTTCCCCTGGGTATCACGCTTGGTTCAGAGGTTACATGTCATACGAGAGACCGGCTAAAAGACCTCATCTCAAAGATTTTGCCGAGTCATTCCAAGAACAATGGGATTGGTTAGCAAAAGAAGAAGGTTATCGGGCTAAAATTGGGAAGTTGGAACAACAAGTTGAAAGTCTGAAATTCGAAAACAGTATGCAAGTTGCTGCGGATCAGGGTGAAAAGAACAGATTGTCCCGAGAAAACGAGGTGTTTAGGGCCCAAATCCAGCATTTAAGAATAGCCACTGATAAACAACCGAGGAGTCGATCGGATGAACGATTGATAAAAGGGATGGAAAATGAAGTCAGGAAATGTCGGGATAAGTTGGAAAAGTCTGAGAATATCATAGCAGAGCTCAAAGCACAGTGGGCCACAAGAGCTGATAAGCATCGCCGATACTTGAATCAATTGAAATAGGACCACGAGAAAATTGTTGCCAATCTGAAGAGAAAGGTGGCTGCCCTTGAGGGTAAAGAAGTTAAGCAGGCTAGAGATTTTGAGATTGAAAGTGGACATTGTTACAACCTATTGGACCAAATGGAGGTAGAAGTGCAGCAGCTACAGAATCAGCACCTGCAAGATTCTCAGGCGTTGAAAACATGCCGTAATCAGATAAAGCATTTACTTATAGAAAAGAAGCAAACAAGAGACAGGATTAGAGCCATTGCTCACGCCGTTTTCAGGAGATGCCGGGCTTGTGAAGACATGACCCATACTACTTTTGTCTCAACAGTGATGATCTATGTGAAGTGGACCATGAATGAATTAGAGTGACTTGAAAGGGATTTGGAACCTAGGCCCGCGGCAAGGCCGAACGATGCCCCGCGGGCACCTATATTTGAAGCTTTAGAGTATGCATAGTTCGTGTCTGTATTTTTCCTATTTTGGGTCTGTTGTCTGTTTGTCCATTGTCTTTGCATGTCAAAGTATGTCTGTAGTGTTGAAGTTTGTATTGGGTTTTAGCTTGCGCCTGTTATTTTATTTCTGCAAAAGTGTTCTAGTTTGTAATAGTTTGTTTTAGTAATGAAAAATTGAAAATTCCAAAAAAAAAAACGTTTCTTTATTTTTCTTGCTTTTGTTTATCACGAACTACGCTGGTCTTATTTATGCGGGGCCGTGATACGTAGGCAATCTTCATCAGATTCGACCATAACCTTAAATAAGAGAAAAGGTTTGTAAAGTAAAATAAAAGAATGCAAGGGAAAGATAATAAAAAGGGGAGCGTAAAGAAAGAAAAGAAAAGGGGGAGCGTAAAGAGAAGCCGGAATGACGCATGCAACCAATGCAAAACATGTAGAAACCCACTTAACTGTATAGGTGCATCACACCCCAACGTGAGATTACCTATCTGTTATTTGTTTCAAACTAACCGTTTGCTTGCGGCTACATTCCAGGTTTTACAGAAAGGTGGTTGGTTTTGTGGTAGTCTGGCCTCACATTTATACTTTACGAGGTCGAAAGCAAGTGTTCAGCCACCCGTCATAAAGTCGAAAGGTGTTCACACTTACTTTACAAGGTCGAAAGGGAGTGTAGAAATGTCTTCAGAAATTCCTCTACCAACGATTCCTATTTCAGAGGAGAGTTCAATCTCGGCCATCCCAACTTCTGAATCAGCTACTGCTGAGGAAAATAGAATCCTGCATCTCCTCATGTTGGAGATGTTGGACGACTGGAACAATGGAAGAAAGCCGCCAAGTGTGATCCCTGGATTCCCCGAGCTGTTTGCTAGGACAAGTGGGACTTCAAACGTCCCCATGAGTTATCCAACTACCCCATTCGGGTCTCCTACCATTCCAACTCACTACGCTGGATCACCCTCTGAGTCTTATCCCCGGGTGTCAGTGACAGATATGGCTACAAGCATATTCACTCGCCTTGTCCAACTGCGGCACAACCCGCTATACACAAGCCTAATTTTGACTCATCTTCATTCACATTCCAAGCACCATCCTTATCGTTGGAACCTACCCGGTTTACCACCAACGCTTACCCTCAGCAGCCTCGATACGAGCTTACGCCTGGGCAAGACAAAAATCCTAGAGCACCCGAGTAGGATGACATGGCTAAGAGAATGAGAAGCCTCGAACAAAACTTAAAGAACATGCAAGGTTTGAGCGGGCAGAAGAGTGTCTCCTATGCAGATTTGTGTATGTTCCCACATGTCCATTTTCCGTCAGGGTTCAAAATGCCAAAATTTGGGAAGTATGACGGACATGGAGACCCCATTGCTCATTTGAAGAAGTACTGCAATCAGTTATGGGGAGCCGGTGGGGAGAGAAGAATTGTTGATGGCATATTTTGGGGAAAGCCTAATCGGCATTGCTTCTGAGTGGTTTATGGACCAAGACATCTTACGTTGGCATATCTTGGATGATCTTGCCCGAGACTCTATTCGGCAGTTCCAATACAACATAGACATTGCGTCGGATAGGAATTCTCTAACAAATCAAAAGATGAAATCCTCAGAAAATTTCAGAGAATACACAATTAAGTGGCGCGAACAAGCTTCAAGAGTGAAACCTCCGATGGATGAAATAGAGATGGTCACTGTCTTACTGTAAGCCCAAGGGCCCGATTACTTCCAAAATATGATGTCGGCCATGGGAAAGCCTTTTGCAAAAGCAATTAAAATCGGGGAAATGGTAGAAAATGGTCTGAAAACGGGTAAAATCTTGAGCCAGGCAGCCATAAGAGCAACCTCCCAAGCCATCCAGGGTGTGTCCGGAGGAATAGCAAGGGGCAAGAAAAAGGAAGAGACGTCCATGGCAGCATCAGAAGCAAGAGAATATCGTAACCCCAGGCCCCATTTTCCAGAAAGAACCCCACAACACTACTCCCCCCACCAAGATTTGGCCTATGCTCCTCAGCCTTGCATGGTCATGAATGCTCAAACTTATGGCCGACCACCACAACAAGTCAACCGAAACAAAGCTCCACCTCCTAGAAACCAGCCTCCTCACCAAAACCACTATAATCCCCAACCACCCCAGAATAAATTCCGTCCTCAGGAACCACCCAGGAGACAAACCTTCACCCCCATCGGTGAACCATATTCTGAGTTATTCCCAAAGCTTGTCCAAATGGGTTCCCTGCAACCCATACCCCCAAACGGGCAAAACTCGGAATCACCATCATATCAGAGGGGTGTCAGATGTGCCTATCATTCGGGAGTGTAAGGGAATGATACCAATGATTGTTGGACCCTAAAAAGGGCAGTGGAGTGCTTGATAGAACAAGGGAATAATAGTGTTAAGGGACGAGGAGGTCCCAAGTGACTAACAATCCGCTGCCAACTCACAATAATGGGCCGATAATTGGGATGATCTGTGAGGACAAAGAGTTCGATCCCGCATTGAAAGCTATAATTGCCATTGTTGATGCCAAAAGAAAGCCTACAGCAACCCCGAAGTAAGAGAAAGGGGAAAAGAAGACTAAAACTGCCAAGGCTGAGCTTGAAAAGAAGGTTGAAACGAAGACAGAGATGAGGGTGCCTCTGAAAAATGGGGTTCTTTATATTCCACGAGGTCGCTTAGAGGAGCCGCAGAGATTCGAAATGAAAAAGGGAATACCGATGTATGTGCCGAAAGGAGCCTATGTTGTCCGTGGGACGATTAAACCACCTCGGGTAAATGCGCCAGTGGTTATCGGACGCGTGCCACAAAAGCCAATAACGGACCCGTCTGCGGTGCCATGGAATTATCAACGGACGTTGGTTACATACAAAGGCAAAGAAATCACAGGAGAACTTCCAGGAAATACTTCTGCTGGAAAATATTCAGACGTACAAGAAGTGAACAATGCCACACGGAAGCACTTCCCACCCAAGAAGCCTGTAAGCGTTGAAGAAGCAGAGGCTTTCTTCCAAAAAATGAAGATGCCTGATTTTGAGGTGGTGGATCAGTTGCACAAGTACCCTGAACAGGTGTCTATGCTATCTTTGCTAATGAGGTCTGCCGAGCATCAGAAAATCCTGCTGAAAACCTTGAATGAAGCGTATGTGCCGGCTGAGACTTCAGTCGAGCAACTCGAAAGAATGATGGAAAGGTTCTTTGCGGTTAATCAAATTTCTTTTAGTAAGAACGATTTGCCTCCGGAGGGAGCGGCCCACAATAAGGCCTTACATCTGACAGTAAGTGTGAAGACTACTACGTCAAACGAGTAATGTTGGATGGGGGTTCGGGTGTTGACATTTGCCCATTCTCCATGCTGTAGATAATGGAAATTGGGACCTGAAGGATTCGCCCCAATAATGTCTGTGTAAGAGCCTTTGATGGCGTCAAGAGGAATACCCTCGGAGAAATAGACCTGATATTGACTATCGGGCCAGTGGATTTTGAAGTAACTTTCCAGGTGCTGGATATGGACACGTCTTACAACTTTCTCCTCGGAAGACCTTGGATTCATGCTGCATGGGCTGTACCCTCCACTCTCCACCAAAGGGTGAAGTTCGAATATGATGATCGGGAAATTGTGGTCCATGGAGAAGACGAACAGTCTATTTATCGGGACCCATCCATCCCACGCCTCGAAGCAAGAGAGGGAAGTGAGCACATAGTTTATCAGGCTTTCGAAGTTGTATTGGCAGAGCAATATGAAGATGGGAGCCCTTGCCCCCAACCTTTCATATCCAACGCCTCAATCATGGTTGCTAAAGAAATGATCCGGTGGGGGGTTCAAACCGGGAAAAGGACTTGGAAAGTCTTTGCAAGGAATAACTGAACCTATCACCTTGCCTCCCACTAAGAGACTCTTTGGGATAGGTTTCCACCCTACTCCAAAAGATGAAGAGTGGGGGAATAAGAGAAAGAAGAAGAGGATGAGGTTTTTACAGCCGAAGAGATTGAGGAAATATGTGGGGCGATGAGAGAGATGCTTTATGAAACCCACATGGTTCAGCTGGGAGAAGGCACAAGCACCGCTGAGGTGCTATACATGGGGCCAAATGCTAAGCTTCAAAATTGGGAGGCTACACCGTTCCCAGTCAGGCGGGAGCCCGGGTAGACTTGTCCTGCCACATTTCCTGCATCACGAGTTATGGTGTAACTCGGATGTTTTCTTTAGTTTCGTGTTTTTAATTTTCTGAAATGTAAACCCTTTTATCTTCCCAATTCCAAGGAATAAAATCAGCATCTCATCATTTTATTTTTCTTTATTTCTTTCTGATTTTTGCTATTTTTCTTTTATCTTTTCTTTTCAGTTATAATAATGCGGCTTTAAATAACATGACATGCTTGCGGACTTCACGCCCAGATCCAAACACGCTGTCTAATTGTGAAATAATGAACCAAGAATCGGAATATGATGAAGAAGAGGCTTTTAGGGAAATAAATCGAGAACTGGAACACTTTGAGAATAAACCTAAGCCGAATTTGAATGACACAGAACCGGTTAATTTGGGAACCTCTAAAGAAATCTGAGAGACCAAAATAAGCATTCACACAGATGAGAAACACACGGGATGCAATAATTCAACTCTTGTTTGAGTTTAAAAATGTGTTTGCTTGGTCATACGATGACATGCCAGGATTAGGTGTTGATCTAGTAGTGCATAAATTGCCAACCTACCCTGATTGTCCCCCAGTTCAACAGAAACAGAGGAAGTTCAAGACTGATATCAGTGATAAAATCAAAGAAGAAATCACGAAGCAGTTGAAAACAGGGGTAATCCGGGTGGTCCAGTATACTACGTGGTTGGCTAATGTAGTTCTTGTGCCGAAGAAAGATGGGAAAACTCGGCGTGTGGATTACCGAGATTTGAATAGGGCAAGTCCCAAAGATAACTTCCCCTTTAGCAACATCCACATCCTTGTTGATAACTGTGCCAAACATGAGATACAGTCCTTCGTGGACTGTTATGCGGGATATCACCAGGTGTTAATGGATGAGGAAGATGACGAGAAAACCGTTTTCACTACACCTTGGGGTACTTACTCTTATCGAGTTATGCCGTTTGGTTTGAAGAACGCCGGGGAAAATTATATGAGGGCCATGACTGCCATTTTTCATGATATGATGCATCAAGAGATAGATGTGTATGTAGACGACGTGATCATCAAGTCCAGGACTCAGGACGATCATGTTCGAGACTTGAGGAAGTTTTTTGAGAGGCTGCGAAAGTATGACTTGAAGCTGAATCCAGCTAAATGCGCCTTCGGAGTCCCATCAGGTAAACTTCTGGGTTTCATAGTCAGCAGGAAAGGTATCGAGTTATATCCAAAAAAGATAAAGGCTATCCGGGATCTGCCTCCTCCGAGGACAAAGAAAGACGTGATGAGTCTATTGGGCAGGTTAAACTATATCAGCCGGTTCATCGCTCAACTAACTTCCATATGTGAGCCCATATTCAAGCTATTAAGGAAAGATGCAGCAATCAAATGGACAGCTGAGTGTCAAGAGGCTTTTGACAAGATCAAAGAATATCTTTCAAATCCTCCAGTTTTGGTCCCGCCGGAGCAAGGGAGACCTCTGTTCTTGTATCTGACGGTCTTAGAAAATTCTTTTGGTTGTGTCCTCGATCAACATGATGCAACTGGAAAGAAAGAGCAGGCGATCTATTACTTGAGCAAGAATTTCACTGGTTATGAAGTCAAATACACTTTGTTGGAAAGAACGTGTTGTGCTTTGACATGGGTCACTTGAAATTTGAGACATTATCTTCAGGCTCATACTTCTCACCTCATAACCAGGTTGGATCCTCTGAAGTACATATTCTAGAAATCGATGCCCAATGGGAGATTAGCAAAGTGGCAAATTTTGCTTACTCAATTCGACATAGTCTACGTCACTCGCACGATGATGAAAGGCCAGGCATTGGCGGATCACTTGGCTGAAAACCCGGTTGATGAGGAATACCAACCATTAAGTACTTACTTTCCAGATGAGGAGGTAAGCACAATAGAAGTAGTCCCTGAAGACGCTCATGCTTGGAAAATGTTCTTTGATGGGGCCGTAAACGCCAAAGGAGTAGGGATTGGGGCAATCTTAATCTCGCCTACTGGTCAGCACTATCAGGCTATGGCCATGCTCCGTTTCTTACGGCTGAGTATGAGGCCTGCATCATGGGCATGAACATGGCAATTGATCAAGATATTGAAGATTTACTGATTATGGGGGATTCTGATCTGATTATCCGGCAAGCCCAGGGTGAATGGGAGACCCGAGATGTCAAGCTTATTCCTTACCGACAACACGTGGAGGATCTCGGCAAGCGATTCAAATCAATAGAGTTCAGGTACATCCCGTGGTGTCACAATGAACTAGCTGATGCACTTGCCACTTTAGCTTCAATGTTACCTTATCCAGGCAATGCCCATAGGCCACATCGATCCCTTGGAAATCCTAATCAGGGAAAGACACGGTTACTGTAATGTAATAGAGGCAGGACCAACTATCCAGCCATGGTACCATGATGTTAAGAGGTTTCTGAAAACACAAGAATACCCCGAACATGCTACTGGAGATCAAAAGAGAACTATTAGGCGGCATGCGAGTGTTTTCTTTTTGAGCGGTGAGGTCTTGTATAAAAGAACCCCGGATCTTAACCTGTTAAGATGTGTTGACGTAGAGGAAGCAAGAAGAATCATGCAGGAAGTACACACAACGGGTATGTCTTGGCCAAGAAAATCCTACGAGCCGGGTATTATTGGATAACTATGGAGCAAGACTGCTTCAGTTTCGTCCGGAAATGCCATCAGTGTCAGATACATGGAGATCTGATTCATGCACCTCCAAACGAGCTACATCCTATGTCAGCACCGTGGCCTTTTGTCGCCTGGGGTATGGATGTCATTGGTCCGATTGAGCCAAAAGCTTCCAATGGGCACAGATTCATATTGGTCGCTATTGATCACTTCACAAAATGGGTCGAAGCTGTCACTCTCAAATCGGTCACTAAAAAAGCCGTGGTGGACTTTGTACATTCAAATCTTATCTGTCGTTTTGGTATTCCTGCAACTATCATCACAGATAATGCGGCGAACCTGAATAGTCATTTGATGGAGGATGTATGCGAACATTTCAAAATAACGCATAGGAACTCCACTCCTTATCGGCCCAAAGCCAATGGCGCTCTTGAAGCAGCAAACAAAAACATTAAGAAGATTTTGAGAAAGACAATCCAGAGTTCTAGACAGTGGCATGAAAAGTTACCTTTTGCCTTACTAGGATATCGCACCACAGTGCGCACATCAGTAGGAGCAACTTCGTACTTGTTGGTTTATGGGACCGAGGCAGTGATACCGGCAGAGGTAGAAATTCCTTCGCTCCGGACAATTGTTGAAGCAGAAATTGAAGATAGCGAATGGGTTAAGACTCGATTGGAGCAGTTGACCTTAATTGATGAAAAGCGAATGGCTGCGGTCTTCCACGGGCAGTTGTACCAACAAAGAATGGCCTGTGCTTACAACAAGAAAGTACGACCCAGGAATTTTGAAGTCAGTCAGCTAGTGTTAAGGTGCATTCTTCCCCATCACCAGGAAGCAAAAGGAAAATTTGCTCCTAATTGGAAGGGTCCGTACATCATCAGAACGATATTACCAAGAGGAGCGTTATATCTGGGTGATATTGAAGGAAATGATCCTGAAACAGCTGTGAACGCGGACGCAGTCAAAAAGTACTATGTCTGAGTTTACCTCGGTGATGTCTTGGCGCATTTGAGATGATGAAGGTTTTTATTCCCGCTACCCAAACACTATCAACCCTTTTGCAAGCACTTTTGAGCCGGCTACATTTCTCTAGCTACCCTCTCTGGAATCCAAAAGCACTGTTAAAAAAATGATTTGCTTGAACTACGTTCTGACTTGATTCCGAAAGGATACGTAGGCAGCCTCCCTCTGGGGTTCAGTCACACCAAAACAAAAATCCAATTTTCCCCGAAGTTGAAACTGGGGCATATGTTATAATGGTTTGACTGGGGCATATGTTATAATGGTTCGACCATGAGCTCACCAAATGATTCCAAAGTTGTAATCCCGTCCACAATTCTTTTTACCCAAAACCGAGTGCAAGTCCTTCGTATCAATTGCCAAAGGCGGGGGAAAACTAAGAAATATCATTGTTGAAAGCCGATGCATTCTAAATTGAGAGAAATAAATGAGAGAGTCTTATCGGTGAAAACCTTCAGGCACCATGAGGCGACGAGAGTTAGAGAAACAAAAAATTAGAGAGCCCGTTTAGTGAAAACTCGCAAAGAGCACTATCGGGCGATGGTGAGAATATAAATGAGAGAGGTCGATTAGCGAAAAACCGCAAAGGGCACTATCGGTCGAAAAAGAGGATATATCATCACCAAAAGTCCTGGCAAGGTTCCCTGGTTCAGAAATGTGGATCAATGGATTCATAAGAAGCTGGAAGTTGGTGCGGGTCGAGCATCCAGTCCAAGAAGCATGACATGTCCATTTGAAGTCAGCATGCACCCCAGATAAGTCCTTCTTTTCCCCCGAAAGGGACGCCTCTATTTTAAATTCATTTTTTCACCCTTTGTTTTCTTTTCCTTGAATCCCTTTCGTTTTAAATCTAAATTCCGAAATGGTTACAAAGAAAAGGTGGCGGGATTGGTTTCACAGAGCTCCGTCTGGCAAGAGGCGAAGAAAATACCTAGCCTTAGTGGTGCATCAGTCCAATCCTGACTGACCATGGTGGTTGATTGTTTCCAAAGTAAAAGACATTGGGAAAGAGAAAAAGTCAAAGGCAGAGGTCCTAAGAGTATAATAAAGTGAAAAGGCCAGAGCCCACACGGTCAAATCTTCATGAAGACCTAAAAGTTGAGTTCTGTCAAGTTTGAAAAGAATTTTCCCCTCAAGATCGGCAAGCAGCAAAGTTCTCAACGGAAATGGGACTGGGATCAAGCAATTCAGATGATCAAGGCTACAAAACCAACCACCGTTTCAACTAACAAATCGTTCTTTGTTGAAAACAGGTCTTGTTCAAAGCAACCATGCAAGATGCAGGGGCAACCCAAAAAGAAATGAAACGCGCAAATGCTGAAACAACTCTGCAGCAGGGAATCAACCAAAAGGGAAATTTCTCTGCTAATTCCTTCATGCGTTTTGCTAAATAAAAGAAGAAAATAAGAATAAAGTTAGAGAAGTTGAAGAAAGAAGAAAATAAAATAAAATGAAAACCCCAAAACAAAAGCAAATCATGATAGCATAGGACCCCATTCCTTAAAAATCCCGGCGTAACCCGTGGATCTCCCTGGCATAACCCAAGGAGCTTTTTCTTTCCAAATCCCAACCAAAAAACCCGATGATTTTCCCGGCATAACCCGCGGACCTTTTCCGGCATAACCCGATGATTTTCCCGGCAAAACCCGTGGACCTTTCCCGGCATAACCCACGGACCTTTTCCGGCATAACCCAATGACTTTCCCGGCATAACCCGTGGACCTTTTCCGGCATAACCCGATGATTTTCCCGGCATAACCCGCGGACCTTTTTCGGCATAACCCGATGACTTTTCCGGCATAATCCGATGACCTTCCCGGCATAACCTGATGATTTTTCCGGCATAACCCGCGTACATTTTCCGGCATAAACCGATGACTTTCCGGCATAACCTGTGGACCTTTTACGGTATAACCCGATGACCTTCCCGGCATAACCCGTGGACCTTTTCCGGCATAACCCGATGACCTTCCCGGCATAACCCGCGGACCTTTTCCGGCATAACCCGATGACTTTCCCGGCATAACTCGTGGACCTTTTCCACCATAACCCGATAACTTTCCCGGCATAACCCGTGGACCTTTTTCAGCATAACACGATGACTTTCCCGGCCTTACCCGCGGACCTTTCCGGCATAACCCGGCTATTTCCCAGCACAACCTGGATCCATTCACAAGGATACACAATACTGAATCGACTGCTTGAATATGTTTCACAACTAACTCACGTAATTTTCCTAGTGAAAACTGGGGCAGAAAATTTTGTTCGTTTGTCTTTGATGTCTAAGCAGGAATTACTTCGAGGCACAGGATTCGAGATGTCCAAAAGGATAAGTCTCAATCCAGAAGAAAAGAACAAAAAAAAAGAAATGAGTTCGAACATTGGAGAAAACAAAGGTGCGGACTGCTCGAGATATAATTGAAGTTACAAGCCCCGCAAATCTTGTTTTGTTCAATGCTGCAGAAAGAAACAAGCACCTACAACTTGCGAGCATCAAGATTCAGATCAGTTATACAGAAAAATCAGCTAAGACTCAAGATCATGTTTCAAAAGAATTATAGATAGGAACCTTGTAACTCATAGTTGATAGACATAACTAGCTTAGCTTCGATTTCCTTTTGATGTGATAAGGAGGTCAGTAAGCAGTAGCAGTAGCAGCAACAGCAATAACAGTAAAACCATAGCTTCACGGTAGTACCAGCTACCGAAACTTCCCAAACTACATTGACTTGATTCCCTTTTAGCCAGGGATATGTAGGAGGCCTCCCGAAGCAAAGGCTCGATCAAAACTCTTTCAAAAAAATTGCTTCACACGGAGTACTCGAACGGGAAAAAATCACTCGTATCCGCTCATTTATCTTTCGAGCAAAGAGGGGCAGCTGTGAGCACGTGATTTTTTCCTTATATGAGAGTTAGTCCTAAAAAATTCAAAATAAAATAGTTTTGTGTCATGTGTGATTTTTATGGATTTTTGTGTTTTTTTGTCTTATTGTTTGCATTTGTCTGTGCGTATTTATTTGTTAAATTAATAAATAAATAAAAAATACAAGATATGTTGCATTTAAACTTAGGATTTATTAGGAGCAATTAAGTTTGTCTTACAAAATGAAAAATCACAAAAAATATGTACTTTGCATTTTTTTTGGCATTTAAGGTCTAGTTGTGTGATTTATTTTTAATTGATATTTAATTGTGTGTGTTAATTGTTAATAGAAACTATTTAGTATTTTATAAGTTAATTTGATTTTGTAATGTAATTTAGAATTTTTGTTTTTAGTAAATTAGGAATTAAAAATAAAAGAGAGAATGAAAATAAAGAGAAAATTGGACTGGGTTGTCCAAAATTTGATGAAATCCAGCCCAAATTTCGCCCTCTTACCCGGCCCAAAGAGGCCTATCTCCATGCCCAACCAAACGATGTCGTTTCAAGCCCCATTAATCCAGACCGTTCACCCCAATTGATCGAACGGTCAAGACCACCCTTCACAACCCATCAATCTAGCCTGATCCATTACCATCCCTCAACCCGTCCCTGTATTCCCCTAAACGATCTCGTTTAGTCTTAAGTGATTCAATCGGGACCGTTGGATCCCATCATCCAACGGTCCTGATTGATCGAGGCTTTTCTAATATACCAAAATACATTACCCTACCCTCCCCCCAAACCAAATCAGACCCCCCTTTCACCCCTGTCTCTTTAACCTCAGAGACCCCTCTGTAACGCCGCCTTCAACCACCGAGCTCCGCCCACCGGAAATCGCCTCACGGCGGTTTCAGTGGCCCAAACAACCCCACCTTCACACCATAGAACCACCTCACCTTCCTCTCCTCGAATTCACCCTTTGTTTTCTTCGAATCATCCCCAACCCCTTCGAATATCAGATCGAAGATCGCCGGAAAACACAACCCCTCCAATGACCACTAAATTTACACCATGTGACCCTGGACTCCCCTCACCACTAGAACACCCATGGCTTCCTTCGAATCAAGCCCAAACGCCTCGAATTTTGATTTCGAATCGAGAACCCTAGCCACCACCACAAGACCTCAGTGGCGGCGCCGCCTCCCTTTGACCCCAAATCCACACCCCATCACCACTAGACCTCCCTCATCCCATACCTATCTCCATTTCCCTTCGAATATCACCCCAACTCTTCGAACACTAAAGCAAAAAAAACCTGATTTTAATTCAAAGTCCGAACAGGGTCTGTGAGGATTTGTTTGGTTTTGAATTGGATTTTAGCCTTGTGTTTTCAGGTTGAACTCTGTTTCAATCCAAATCAAAAAAAAAAGATGAAAGTCAGTTCGTGTTTGGTCCGCCATAATTTCCGGGTATTGCTTTCAATTCTCTTTTCTTTTATTTCTTTCTGTTGGTTTTTGTTTCAATTTCATTTGTTTCTTCTTCTCCTTCTTTATTTCTGTTTTGATTCTGGATTGAACCAAGTCAGTCTGTTCGTATGAGTCTAGTGCGTCTCAATGTTAAATTGTTTAGTCTGTCCGAACGCTTAGTTTATAGATTAGTTCATTGTGTAGTCAGTAATAACATAGGATTGAATTGCTTGGTCAGTTTAAATTTCATAAATTTGTTTGTTTGTTTCTAGTTGTTATTTGCATCCGTTAATTACTGAATTAAAATGCTAAGATTAAGTGGGAAGCCATGTGTTGTCAGGCTGGGTGATAAAACAGGCTGGAAAGAGGGTTTTAGTTTGGATATAAAAGAGTGGGGGAGGTAGTTGAAAAGGGAAGGGGGGGTGATCAATTTTTGAGTGTTTAATCAGTTTTGAGAGCTAGAAAGTCAGTTTGAGAAAGAGTTGAGAGAGCTTTGGAGAGTGATCAATCCTTGTCTTCTTTTGTAATCCGTTGACAGAGAAATAGAGTCTATCTAGCAAGCAGTCCGAAAAGTAAAAGAAACAAACTTACTATTCCATTGAAACAAACCTATTATTGGTCCATTTCTGGTTTAATCCAAGTTCAGTAGAGTCTATTGTGGGGTCAATTACTGGTTGCGGTGATTCTGTGATTTGCTGGGCTTTTATTTTGGTATTTTGAGTGCTTGTTGGTTCTGCTTCGTACTGTTGTTGGTGTTACTGTTGTTTATCACTGCTGGTCATTGATTTACCGTTGCTGATCCCCCTTCTTCTTATTGTGATTCAATTCCAGGTGCACGTTTCTGCCTATTTCTGATGTAATCCCCCCATGAAATGGAAATGCAAAGGCTGCTTGATATTCATTGAAGTTTTCTACTTAATTAGCCCACTGCTGCTATTAGCTCTAGGATTTAATTGACATATTGTTTTAGTGTGTCTGTACTGAACTAATTAGATGATCGATTTGTATAATAGTTGGACTGTCGATTTGTTTGGACTTTGTGATTTATCTGCCATCCCGATTCCAATACTTCAGCTTAGTATATAGTATAACAGGCTTATGTAGAAATAAATTGTTGTCAACTCTCAGATTCAAGGGATGATCTCGAATACTAGAATTGACTTCATGATTCGGTTTAGATAGCTTCCATTACTCATTACGCCAAATCTATGTGAGATATGAAATTGAAGTAGTATGTTCGAATGAGTATATGGGTGGAATCTGATAGTAAATGTCCACAATTGTCAAATTATCCCATTAGGTTTGATAGTGTAACTTAGCTAGTGGTATTTTATTTTGTTCAATACACTCAGAATAATACAATGATTCGTTCAAATGACTGCTTGATAAAATCGGAGAGCACCTTGGCCTGTCTAATGAATTGAGCTTAACAGCTCATTGCTGAGAGTGTAGGATCAATTAGGCCAATTTTCCTAATTAGTTTGCATTTTGATCAGACTATTAATCCCTCTAAATGGTGCTTCATCTTTGTTTTGGTGCGGGCTCGACAATAGTATCATAGCCGCCTGGGCCAATCTTTGTTTACGTTGGAAGGCTCGACATGGGTTTAAGACACCCAAATGCCTGGGCCTATCTTTGCTTCTGCTGGGCCTGAGTAATTCTTTTCCACGAAGGCTGTCTCGAAGACTGATTATTACAATCATGCAAGCAAAAATATTAATCATTTGGACTTGATTGAAAGAGTTCAATTCATAATTTAATACGGTGTAATTTAATTCTCAACCAATTAAGACCCTTCTTTTATTCGTAGAGACAAGAATAAATAGAGAAATCATAGTCTCGTTAGGATTGACGTTTAAATAAAGATGAGATGAGCCTTTCCAAATAAAATGTACAAACTGCGGGGCCCTCAATAATTGATCAAAAATAAAACATTTAGAATTTGGGACGGGCTATTTAGTGAATTTCACAACCTCCCCCAAAGTTAATAATACGCTAGTCGCTTTAGGGCCGTCATTAAATAGTTGTACCCTCCTAAATATGGGTGCACATTTATGTGACCCAAATCTAAATCTCGACGAAGTCGAAATATGTCAATAACCACGGGTATACTAGTGTGGCGTGGTTCGAGATATGTTTTCACGATGTCGTAATTCTCAAAAAAAAATAATAATAAAGCGGTAAATAGTCCTTAAAATTGCATTATAGGATAACATGTATTAAAATCAGGTACTTAGCCATTACAACAATTTAAGCGACCATGCTAGAACCACGGGATCCAGGGGTGCCTAACATCTTCCCTCGGGTCAACAGAATTCCTTACTTAGGATTTCTGGTTGCAGACTTCACTTGGAAAGTCAAAAATTTCCTCGATTTGGGATTCAAGATAAACCGGTGACTTGGGACACCAAAAGCCAAACCTTTCCCAAGTGGCGACTCTGAAATAAATAAATAATCCCGATTCGATTAATGTCACTTAAATTGGAAAAACTCCCTCACACATCACCCTTCGAGGTAGGTGTGCATAAAAAGGAGGTGTGACAGCATTGAGGGCAATTGTTAGTCCCAATTGATGCTTGTTGAGGTTACTTTGGGATAGCTGGAATTATTTGGATTCTCCTTTAAGTGGTGGGTCTTATTTTGATTGCTTGAGGACAAGCAAAGGTTTAAGTTTGGGGGAGTTGATAAGTTACAATATTAATGTGTTTTATGCCACTACTTGCCTATGCTTTGATTATAAATTGCTACATAATAGTCCCAAAATGCTCACAGGTTGTGCTTGATTGCAGGTTTGACCGACAAAGTGACAAAATGTAGAAGATCAGCTCACAAAGGAGTGAGACCTGCTCAAAAAGGAGTGACACATGCTCAAGTATCAAAGACCAAGAAATCTAAGGAAAATAGAACCTAGTGCGGACCGCGCAAAAGTGAATGCGGCCGCACTAGGAGATTCAGAGAGTGGTATAATCAGGTTGAATTTCTACGCGGCTGCGGTACGTTTCTCGTGGTCTGCGGTCCACAGTCAGGCTCCGCGGCTGCACTACTCTTTTGTGCTGTCCGCGGACATGAGTTTCAGAGACATAGCTATTTTGGGCTCAAGGCGACGCGGCCGTGGAACTCGATACACGATCCACGGTCGCACTACCTTTTGGTGTGGTCTGCGGAACAGAGATTCAGAGAGATGAAGTCTTCTAGGGTTCCAGACATGCGGTCCACAGTCAATATTGTACGGACCGCGCCAACTCCCTCCGTAGTTGCGGTACACTTCCATGCAGTCCGCAGTCCTCAAGTTCAGAGAAGCAGAAATGTGAAGTCTAAGAGCCAATGCGTCCGTGGTCCATTTTGTGCAGCACGCACTTACCTCGCAGGGTTATTTTACTCCAGTTTTTCCAGCCTAGTATAAATAGAATATTTTACCATTTTTAGGTCAGTTTTTGTATTCAAGAGATAGCTGCGCTCGTGAGACTTGGTTTTGTAGCCATTTTTGGAACTTTTGCTTTATATTTGCGATAGATTCTTGTAGTTTCATTTAGTAATTAATTAATATGTTCAGTTCTTCATCTATTTCTTCATTTTCTTATCCAAGCATGAGTAGCTAAACCTATTAGCTAGGGTTGTGGCTCAACCCTAGTGTGGGTAATTGATGGGTGTTGTTATCTAGGGTTATAATGATTATGGGTGTTTGCTATTCGGGTTGATTTTATGTTTTTATTTAAGAATTAGTGGTTGCAAACACTGATTCAAGCTTTGTGGGTTTGACTGTTCTTGAGAAAGAGAATTTATGACCCCAAAATTGACCCAACAAGGAATTGGGATGGACTTATGAGAAATGATAGCCCCAATTAACGGGTTAAGTCTCGAGAGAGTAATCACCCTACTTGAATCCTAGTTTCTTGATCTAATTGGCCTACCCAATTGGTCTCGACAGAGTCAATTGGGCAAAATCACTATCTCTACTGAGAGGTGTGAGAGTGGGTACAATTGTGCAACGGTTATAGCATAAACCCCAAATATATCAATCTATCCTTATGTAACATATACTCATCAATTAGCCACCTAGGCAGTGTCACGACCCTAGTGCCTTTCTTCCCATTCGATACAACTTTTGCAATCATCTTGTGGCTTAATTTTGTTTCACTTTAGTAGTCTAAAAATAGTAGTTTTATAATTGAAAAACCCAAAAATGAAAAGAAGATCATCTAAGAGCACACACACAACTATATCCTAAATATATACCCCAATTCCCTTCTAGCTCACTGAGGATTCGATACTAACCCTCATATCGCGTAAAAGCTATTGCGACCTTTTTCTCCTACTGTTTAGTAGCGGGTAGTTGGCTGCAATCAAAATGTTCCTGAGAGAGTTTGTTCCTCAAAGCCTTAGGGACGCATAGTGCGCAAAGTTTCAGCATTTGCACTAGGGTACTATGACTATCTCGGAGTATACTGTCCGTTACACCAGCTTAGCTAGACATGCCCCATCCTTGGTTTCTACTATTCACGAGAGGATTCGACGGTTTATTGAGGGGCATGTTCCCGGCATTAGGTCTAGCATGGCTCGTGAGTTGGAAATAGATATTTCTTATCAACAGGTAGTAAGCACTACCTAGAGGATAGAGGGTATGCATGCTAGGGAAAGAGAGGACAGGCGGGGCCATAAGAGAGAAGGAAGACGAGATTAGGGGAGAGAGTCTTGGGAGGCGAGGAGGCCTCGTAGACCGGGGAGATCTGCTGGTCCTTATTTTGGAGGCAGGGTGCAACATGGTAGAGATTTTATGGGTCAGCCAGTTCAGTTTGCGCTTCAGGCATTGCATAATGACTCAGGTATTCGTGGGTCTCGGAGTACCCGTACCGTATAGTTCCCATAGCCTCATCAGCAAAGAGGTTGCTTTGAGTGTGGAGATACTAGCCATATGGTGAGAGATTGTCCCAGAGTTTGGGCCGATGTGTCAAGCGAGGTATTCAGGTGAGTAGAGAGTGCCCAAGAAAGGGAGGCCCAGCTCGTTGATGTGTTTCATATAGTAGGCTTAAGGCCGCTACCCCAGTTGAATGTCATTCAGGTATGATTTCGGTTTGTTATAGATGAGCACCATCCATAGTTCATTACTGTTCTTCGTGGTGAGTTCCCCTATTTGTTGCTCCATTTATGGGTGTGTTTCATGATTAGCACTCAATTTATGTGATTACCCTGTTGGGAGGTTCTACGAGTAATAGCAATGTCTATTGTATGTTTCTAGCTATTGTTGGGAGTTATAAGACTAGTAGTAAATTCATGTTGTCCCTTTCGGTAGGTTTGATGTGATTTCTGGGCATTTTTGGCTACGAGCTGTGATTTTTATGCTCCACCAATGTGGGAGCAAGTACGTGTTGTAATCTTGTTGACGGAACTGATCTAGTGAAACGTTTCAGCTGGTTTGATATACACCCTACTTGTGACTCAGAGTGGAGGGCTGGACCCTCGTTATTTTATGTGTTTTGATATGTTGAGACCGAGCGGTGTACCGCAGTAGAGTCATATTAGTATAAGGTCCTTGTGATTCTTTATATGCTTTAATTCTTTCTTGTTAGATTGTTTTGTAGATTAGCGTTGATAGAGAATTTATGCTTGTCGAGCTTGTTTGATAACTCCCTTACGTGTTTCCCTTTCCATATTCAGTCATTTTCGTTCTGTGCTTCTTAAGTTTTAGCTTGTGGGGTGTGTGCCCGTTGGTCTTAGCTGAGATTTGGTGATTCGGGTGTTTAGTTATGTGGATTTCATTGTTATTGTATCATCGCCAGTGTTGTGGAGGTTGAAACAGGTTCCTATTGAATATGAGGCTTATGGTCGGTGCTAAATTTGATTTAGGGCAAATATTGTGATCAGAAATATTATCGTGGTCCTATATGGTATTTGTCATGTTGTAAGGTTGTACTATAGGTGCATTGGTATGAATTGATGCAGCTGGTTGATACTGATACCGGGTATGGATTTAGAATCGGGTCTTTTGGAAAAGGATGGAAGGTGAGAATTCTTGTTCTAAGGCTTATTGGTATTTCTAGAAAGGCTAAATTTTAGTTGAGATGGTGTCATCATATTTATGTGGATTGGGGTGACGTGGGATCACCCCCGGGTGTATGTTGGAAGTGTGCACTCTGTGACTTGAGGACTTCGAGACGAATCTTGGCACATTAGAGGACGAACGTTGGTTTTAAGAGGGGGAGAATGTAATGACCCGGCCTGTCGTTTTGACAAATTAAGCTCTGTTCGGTGGCTTAAGGTATGGAACAGCCTCATTATATGAGTATCTACTTGCGTACATGGTTGAATTCAGTTAACGGATGATTCAGAGTCAAATTGGAAAAAAATCTAGTTTCGGAAGTTTAAACGGTGAGAATTTGACCGGAATTGGACTTTTAAGTAAACAGCCCCGGAATGGATTTTAGGTGATCTCAACAACTTTGTATGGTGATTTTGGATGTAGGGGTATGTTCGGATTGTATTTTGGAGGTTCGTAGCTTATTTAGGCCCTGAATGCCGAAAGTTGAATTTTAGAAGTTTCTGGATCAATAGTAAAATTTTGATATCAGGGTCGGAATGCGATTTTGAGAGTTGGAGTAGTTTAGTAGTGTCATTTTTGACGTGTGTGCAAAATTCCAGGTCATTCGGATGAGGTTCGATAAACTTTTTATCGAATTCGAAATTCAGAAATTTTGGAATTCTTAGGCTTTAATACGAGGGTGATTCGATGTTTTGATGTTGTTTTGAGCCTTCTGAAGTTTGGAACAAGTTTGGATCATGTTATAGGATGTGGTGGCATGTTTGGTTGAGGTCTCGAGGGCCTCGGGTTAATTTCGGAGTGGTTTCGGACCATTTATAGGTCATCTCTAGTTGTTGGTTTTTTGCTTCAGGGGTGTATAGTGCGTTAGCATAGATCTGACCGCGTAAGCATAGAGAAAACCTGGAAAAATGGAATTGTGCTATGTGAATGCATAAGTCTTTCCACGATCGCATGGAGTAAAATCTATGCTATACTAACCCGACTTTGGAAGATTATATCTCACAATCTATAAAGAATTTGAAGATGATTCAAAAAAAAGGTTGTATACCTTGATGTCTAGTTTTCAGATAGTTAAACCAATTGTAATTTGGAATTTTGTACAAAAAGTTATTACCATTATACTAGAGGTTGTCCAAAAGAGTTGGAGAAGGTTGTTGGAAATAATTGTTCTACGTGATCGCGGGGGAATGGTCGTGATCGCATAGGGTAAGAGAAGGGCTAGAAATTTTTTTGCTTCGCTATCACATTAGTTTGTCCGCGATAGCATAGGGTAAATTCCTGGGCAGACGGAATATATTCCAAAATTGAGGGTTTCAGCATTTTCATAACATTTTGACTTCTAGAGCTCGATTCTAGGCGATTTTTAGTGGGGTTTTCACGAAATTCCATTGGGTAAGCGTTCTTCAACTATAATTAAATATATTCCATGAATTTGTCTTTATTTTTATCATTAAATTGTGTTTTAGGTTGGGGAAGCAGTTAGTTTTGAAGAAAGATTCTAAAATAAAAAATCTTGATTTTAGGGACCAAATGGTATCAGAATTTGATAAATTTTGTATCATTGAACTCGTATCGGAATGGGTATTCGGTTTTTGTAAACTTTGTTGGGTTCCGAGATGAGGGCCCGGGGGTCGACTTTTGGACCGATTTTTAGAATTTGATCAAGATTGAGACTTTACGATCTGGAGTAGTCTCTTATGCATTTTATTTGTACTTTGAAGTTAATTTGGTTAGATTCAAGAAGTACATCTTAGATATCAGTTTGTCATCTTTGAGGTAAGTATCTTGCCTAACCTTGTGTGGAGGACTTCCCCTTAGGATTTGAGTCTGCTATGTTGATTGTAGTTAGTGTACGCGAGGTGACGAGTGCATGCTCAGACTTATTTGTAGAAAAATTAGCTTTTTAGGGTTCTTAGGTCCTTATATTAACTGTGTATGAATGTGTACTGGATATGCTTGAGTTTTCCACTTACTAGTTTCACCTCTACATGCTCTAATTGGAATTAATTGCTCGTGATTCATTCTTATTGCCTATTTGACACTTATTTTGCTTAGCTGAATATTTTTACCTCTTCTATTACCATGCTATCTTTCATAACTGCTCCTCCTTAATTGAAATTATTGTATATTCTTCGTAAATTGCCCAACCTTAAAAGAAGTTTAGATAATCTATATTTAATTGACATTTCCTTATTTGGAATTATTGATTCATGTTAGCTTCCTTTTTGTTGAATTACATATTGTGTGATCGTTGCTTCATATTATTTTATCCCTTATTGAGTTGTTCTTATCACGCTTGGTATTCTCTATTGTGGTTATTCCTTGTGAGCTAGTCTTACCATTTCCTTGTGATCGAAAGTTCTTGAGTTGATTTACTTGTCGTGTTCTTGTATATATTGCCATTGTTGTTGTTGTACTTGATTTGGTGGTGCACGAAGTTTCTGCCATACGGTTGTTGATATTGTGATGCGCAAGGTTTTTGCCGTGCGGCTGTTATTATGGGATTGCACAAGGTTTCTGCCGTTCTATTGCTACTATTGATATATTGCACATGCGGCGTGACAAGGCGGGGTATGTATATATATGCTTATATGTGGGTTGTGCATGTGGCGAGACAAGGTGGGAATATTATGATGCACGTGTGGCGAGACAAGGCGGGCACTTATTATGTTTTTTATTTGCACATGTGGCGAGACAAGGTGGGCTACGTTAGGGATCGATTTTGATGATTTGTGATGGCCTGGGGGAATTCTTGTTGTTTAATATTGTGTTGTGGTATGCTTATCTATATGAGCTTTACCTCGTGGAAGTTGTGAGGAGAAATCTTACGTGTTGTCCATTTTTTTTCTTATGCTTATTAGCTGGTAGGAGCCACGTCAAAGCACTTGCACAAGCATACAAATAGTTGAACACTCCTATGGATGTAAAGTCCTTCCGATTTTGCTGAGTATAGATGTACACTCTCGTTAACATGTTATATATGTAAGAGTGTCTCTAATTAGCAAATGAGTTGTCAGCATGACCATGAGGTTGATGGGGGCAGAGGATGCCAAGTGTTAGCTTTCAGGTACTGGGACTCGTAAGCTGTAATTTGCCCGAGATTCGGTACTTCGTGGAAATTATTGGATAAGACCTGATGTGAACACTGTCGTAGGACCTGAGTTATTTCTTACCTTTACAGCATGTATTGTGAATTAAGGGATTTGGGTTTATGTTTTCTCTCTCTCTTCTATGTCATTATTTTGGTATTTCGGCTTTTACTTGTTGTTTTCCTCCCTTATTGTGATTGTAGTATTGTTAGCCATTTTGTGTACTTTTTATATATACATCATGTTTTGTTATTCCTATATTTGTACAATTTATTGGATAGGTAGATGTCTTGACTGTTCCTCATCACTAGTCCACCGAGGTTAGTCTTGATACCGTTGTGGTGTGCTCATGCTACTCTTCTGCACATTTTTTATATGCAGATCCATGTACTTCCACTCAGTCTTATCATCCTTGAGGCGAGGTGCTTCTGTAGAGACTTCGAGGTATATCTGCCGCGTCCGCAGACCGAGGAGTCCCTTTCTATATTTCTGTAAGAGTATAACCCTTCAGTAGTTTTCCTTTTTGTTAGACATTTCTGGAGTTAGAGCTTCTTATGTATCTCTTAGCTTGTGATTCATGGGGTTTCGTACTTTGGGAGTATTAGATTGAGATTTTGTACTGTTATGTGTCAGGCTGCATCTTAAACACTGTTTTAATCTACTATTTTATTTTTAAATTATTTCTTCCGCAATTATTATTTATATTCCGCATTGTTAGGTCTACCTAGTCGGAGAGACTAGGTGCCATCATGGTTCATGGAGAGCGAACCGGAGTCGTGACATATGCCTAGGTAGAACAAAACCCACTAACCCTTTAACTCGATTCATATCCATAGGTAACAGCTTTTAGCCATGTCAAAAATTCGGGACTCGTGGTCTGTGGCTTTCTGGATCAACTCTAGCAGGTTTTCTCAGGTTTCCACTTTTGATATGATATGTCTCATTCTTAAATTATTGTAGATCAATTTCAGGATGTAGCTTCTCCAGGATAGTGTGGATGAACAAGCATGCAAAGAATAGTTTTATAGAATGGAGCAAATTTTTCTATGCTTGAATTCACATGTTATGAAATTGCTTCTTTTGTTTCTATATGTCAAATTGGCTATTTTGTTTCTTTTGTTGTGTTATGAATATATTACTAGGCTTTCTCTTCAAGGATTTATTGTTATTTACACGTCTTATTTATACATCTCAGGTAGATGTATTAAAATTTAACACATTGGTGCATGTCTCAATCCTAATTTTGTTGGAGTAATTTGAAACCGGAACTCTTTTGGAGAAGGTGCGTATAAACAAGCCGACAGGAATATCATTTGTACGGTTATCTTACGGAATGTGATTTAAAGATGGGAGCAAAATTCACTGTTCTTAAATTCACAGATTGTGAAATTGTATTATATACTCGAATGTACTATGTAGTCTTTTATGTCATACTCTATATAAATTAGAATTGTGCTTACGTATGTGTGATATTATGGTAATTCTGAAACATTAATTGTTATTTAGGTTTAGATTTCAATATATGCCTTCGGTGGATGCAACTACAGGCTAATAGAAATTATTGGCCCGTGCAAAAAATAAAAAAAAGGTGGCCTTTTAATTTTTATGGAGGATGAAGTTGCAATTGATAAGCACCAGCGGGTTCGGCATTCAGCAGGTTTCAAATTTCAATTAGATGTAACCAAAAGTTGTTTGCACAAAATTGAAAGTTGTCTTCTTGGCCAAACAAATACTCCAACGTTTAAGTACAGCAGTGACTATAACAATAATCATAACCCAGCAAAATTTTATAAGTGGGTCTGAAGAGGGTAATATATACGCAGACCTGATCCCTACCCAAGGAATAGAAAAGCTGTTTCCGAAAGACTTTCGGCTCAAGACGACAAAAAGAAACACTATATCAGTACTATCAACAGAAAAATCAAAAATAATGATAGCAACATAATAACTAGAAAATATATGAAAAATAATATCAATAACCAGTAAACAAAGCCCGACGAGATGAAAATGAAGAATAATGTGAACACAACATTAACTACTGGCAGTCGGAGACACAACCCCATCAGACTAGCCTCAACCACCTCCTTACCTACAACCCTAATGCGCTACCTCCACACCTTCCTATCAAGGGTCATGTCCTCGAAAATATGAAGCTACGCCATGTCTTATCTGATCACCTCTCCCCAATACTTCTTAGGCCGCCCTCTACCTCTTCTCATGATCGAATAATCTAAGTCTTGCTTCCCGCATCTTGGCATCCATAGGAGCCACGCCCACCTTCTTCCGAATATCTTCATTCTGAATTTTTTATATCCTAGTGTTCACCTCAACATACTCATTTCTGCTATTTTCTTCTTCTGGGTATGTAAGTTCTTAACTGACCAACACTCAGCCCCATACAATATGGTCGGTCTAACTACCGCTCTATAAAACTTACATTTGAGCATCGGTGGCACATTCATATTACACTGGACTCCATATGTGGCAGCCCTTAGGGAGGTTGCCACTTTTAAAAAAAAACTAAGCTAAGCTACTAGCAATTATTATTTGAAATTAATTTAAGCATATTATTATCATGATCTATTAGCGAAAATAGGCACATGTGAACGAGGTTCAAAATACGACATTTCAACATAATAAAATCTCACAAAATTCTTAAAAGTACGAAAATATTAATTTTAAAAAGAGTGAGCAGCACCTCTTTGAATTAAATCAATACCTTAGGTTGTATGAAATAACTAGCAAAGTTGTCAGAGGCGAAAAGTACTAAAAAGCGCTTCAGATTTATTGATGCTTTAAGCGCAAAACGCAGCTAAAGTGTGGGCTTTAGTAAAAAGGCGTAATGAAGGAAAAAAGTAAATTAATTATCTGTAGTTCAAGAAAAAAAGAAACAAATCCATTTATAATGTTTTTCTCAATAACTAATACACTTGTTTGCAAATTATATTTACCGTTTAGTATCCTCTATTCAAGATAGAACTCATGGCCATTAGGGCACACCTCTTAGTGCCTTGCCTACACTGAAGCACATGAGGTAAAGCTCCCTTCTCGAGCTGTTCTAAGCTTCGGATCTTAAGTGTACCTTAAATGAGCTTTTGATAATATTGATAACTAGTAAAGGATTACTTTAAACACTACAACGTTCAAGACTCATTCTAAGCAGGAAACTTAACTCTTAATCTCAAATACAAACAAGTAAATTCTCTCAAGTCCAATGCAAGTACCAAATTAAACATATCGCAAGATTTGGGCAAGGCCGATGCCAATATAGTCGAATCATTCACAAATCAAGTTACCAAAACAATAGAGTCATAATCCAACATTCATTCAAAAGTACATATCTAGGTGTACCTTATGCGTCATGTACAAGTCTTCAAAAGTACTAAAAATTTATGTATGCTTATGCAGTTATGATCTTCATCTAAGCTTCCAAAGAGCCTACTTGTATCACCATCCCCAAGACTCTTTCGATACATCACCTACGATAGTACTCCATCCGTTTCAATTTATGTGAACATGTTTGACTGAGCACGGAGTTTAAGAAAAAATAAAGACTTTTAAAATTTATGATCCTAAATAAGTCAAAAGGGAGCCTAGAGTATTTGTGTGGTTATAAAAGCTTCTCACTAAGGGTAGAATTGTATGTTTAAGCTAAATTGTTACCAAATTTAGAAATGGGTCATTCTTTGGAACGGACCAAAAAGGAAATAGATTCACATAAACTGGAACAGAGGGAGTAATAAGTTATCGATTACCATATATCTTAGTGGCACATAAATTTTAGACTTGGAGCCATTAAATTCTCCAATTCCAAAAATAAAATATATAGATCATATGAAACCTAGAAATATAAATTAAGCTAATTCTACATATTAACATGTTAGTTATGTATCAATAAAAGTAGAACGAAGAAATTCATAGATAAAAGTTCATATAATCTTCATAATGGGGATACAATGTTTGTAGAAAATAAATATTTAACCAAGAAGTAGTCAAAATACTAACATTCATCTCCCAAGTATCAAGAAAGATTCTCAAGTTAATTCCATAAATCGATCAATTAGTTAATTAGTCAATTTCGCTCAACATATACGTCTTGCAATCACATCAAACATGAAAATATAACAATAAGGACCGAAGTCCCTAATCAAGTAGGGTCAAAACTCAATAATCAAGAGAATCAAGAACCATGTTGAAAGTGGCTTTCTCACTCATACTTAAAATGGAGAAAGGTCCATAGCAAAATGAAATGTGAGTCCAAAGTCAAGATGGAGCAATATCCGAATAATATCAAGAGGCAATGCCAATATTGACAAAGTCACTATCACAAGAAGCACAAAATCCTAATAACAAGAATGCAATAATGTTCAAGCAATTCACATACGTGGGCGAGCGAATGAGTTTTACAAACACTTCAATCAATAGAAATTCTAATATCTCTTTAACTCAACTTCAAAACTTAACCCTCCATTGTAGACAAATAATCAAAATTTCGGAAGACATACCTTCTAAATTAAGTAGCCTACTAAAGTAGGAACAACCAATATAACAACTTAAAGTAAAGGAAACTCTTACCAAGACTCAAGCTATTCAAAGTACTCCAACAAAATAAAACGAATGAATAATTCAAGTTTCTAAAGCTCAACCAAATATTAAAGAAATATATATCCCCAAAGCAAGTGAAGCCATTATGTCAACCTCCTTAGCTTATACGAATGGCCCATGTACCTAAAATATATAATCAAATATATACTTAAGATCTAGAGTTTAGGAATATATAAACAAAATCATGATGAATATAAACAAAATTGGTGTTTGAACGGGTCTCCACGGTTCACAATTCTTAAGGAGAAAATCATGGCAGGAGCTTAAACAGGGGCGGCTCAATGAGGCTTGTGACCTAAAGTGGACTTTATTAAGAGGCCTTAAGAAACCTAAAATAATATTTATTTTTATTTATTTGTAATTTTTTTTTGACTTTTTCACATACAGAATTCTTCTTTTTCTTTGATTTCATTACCATCTAACTCAATAACACTACTAAAAAGTAGTTCTATTGGAACGGTTATTTTATAACGGTTAGAGAAATGTTACAATAGATTATCTGTTGGAACGGTTTTAATCGCCCCAATAGAGTCAAAAGGCTTTTGGGACACTTCTGAAGCAAAACCGTTCTAATAGGAAAGTAAATGTCACCATAAATAAAGCTATGAAGACGGTTTATAAAGACGACACAATAGGGTTATTTATCAGAACGGTTTGGTAAAATAAAATATATATGGGGACGGTTTATTTTTCCTGATCTACTTTCCCTCTTACATATTATTAAAAAAAGAAACCAAATCTTGATACTAACTCTTTAATTTTTTAGAAAATGCATTTCGTCTCTCTCTCTCTCCTCTCATCATCAGAAGCCCTTTCGTCTCTCTCTCTCTCGGTCTTAAACCTAGAAAAAATTACCGACAAACTGTGATGCCTGCTCCGGCGAAGGAAGATCCATTCTGACGAAGTACAGCCACTTCGGCTAATATAAGGAATCTCATATGTAGGTTTTCGGTTTTTTTTCAATGTTTGATATTTTCTATGGTTGTTCGATATTTGCTATTTTTTTACCAGGAAAATTATTTCGCTGCTTCTTTTGTTTTCTTTCTCTGATAAGATTTTTGATGAACCCGCTAATTTACTGTCCTTTCTTTGTATTATATAATAAATTTTGTGGTTTCTAGTTTGTAAAATTGGGGGTTTAGTTGGTGGATTTTGATAGCTGAAAGGGCTGTTGAGAATAGATCAATTTCATATTTAAATCTTTTAAAAGATCATGATTCGGGAAATTAAACCATTGTTAAAACAACTAGTTCTTAAAGTAAGTTGATTCGGGTTTAGTTGGGGATTTAGTATGGACTTTTTATCATATTTGATAAGTTTTTTTCATATAACAATTAGTTCATAAAGATATGATTCGCGAAATTAAACTTTTGTTAAAAGAAGATATAGATTTTTGCTCTTTCTTATTATATTTTTTCTTCTGTTTAAGCTTTGGCACTTTCAGACTGAGACATCTCTTCTAATCTCATAAATATTCATGCTGGGGGCTTTACTCTCGATCCTAATGATTGACTCGCTTCTTTTTTATGAAAATATATTTATTGGCAAGTGTTCTGATCTTTTACAGAATCTATGTTGAGTTATAGATGGAGTAGGAATTGACTTCTTATATATGTTGTTTCAGTTGAGTTTGTTTTGGTAATTCAGTTGTTTAATCTCGAAGAACCAGTCACTCCCCTTGTTCTATTTTAGTTATCAATTGATTTCTACTTGTATCTACATCTCATGATACAATTGATTGATATAAGAACCTGATAAGAAAAGGATACTAACAAAGAGAATGAAAATTCTGTCAAAGGTGAAAAAGGACAAAAAGTGTAGAGATTGATTAATTGAGCATATCAATTCTTTGGAGTGTAAACCAGTAATTGTGAAGCAAGCTGAATTTGTGAAATCTAGATAGGGTGATGGTCATATGCTTTGTAGTTGTTTAATTTTTTGTTATATTGTTAATTGTTATATTATTCTCATGTTAAACAAATTGGTTTCTTGATCCATTACCATGTTACTTCTTATTATTCTCAACTCGTTTTCTTCCTCACGTACCCTTTATATTTTCTTATTATTATCTATTTTTCTGTTTGTACATTTACCCTTTTGTTAGAAATATGAATGTGAATTGTTTTTTTCTTTTCTTGATTTAGTTCAAATGGGTTTTCAAGATTTATATACATGGTAGATTTTTTTTTAAACCCATTCTGCTGATTCTGTTTCTGGTTTTTGTAAAAAAAAATTTTACTACTATACATAAAGGAGAGCAAAGCAGCTTCCCGTCGTCGTGTGTGCTTAACAAAAGTTAAAATACAATTATATTGAATTTTTCATGTGCATTTGTTTTAAGAGTGAACTGATATTCTTGTGTAATTATAAGATGCTCCCAGGATGTAAATATTTTTTGTAGATTTTCCTAGCTCTCTACAGCCATGAGAGGATAGAGATCTTTTTGTACATATTTGGCACCAACTTGGTACACATAATGAAGTTTACCTTTCCATCAGAAAAGAAAAAAGACAGAGACATACAGTAATGACCTTCAAAGATGACAAGATGACATGATTAATGAAATGAACCTGCATAACTAGTAGTTTGGCAGGTGTTTTGTAGTAATTAGTGCATATAAAAATTTACCTTAGCCCTATAAGTTTGGACTATTATTTCGTATTCTTATATATTCTTACATGCTTTAGTCTACGAGAAATTAAGAAGCAGCTCCAGGAGAAGTATTTATCTGACTTTTGATGGTTTGTTGATGCATGCTTTAGAGGATTGCTGTACTAATATAAAATAGTTGTATATTAGACTATTAGAATTCATGTTTTACAAGGCTACTTCTGCAATACTGAAATAGTAAACTAAAGTCTCAAATGTGTTTTTTTAAAATATTTAAATGCTTAGCAAAAAAAAATACTTCAGCTTTCCTTCCATTTTGTCTTCTTGTGGAGATTTTGAATGTTAAAACCTTTCTTTTGGAAAAACAAACAATGAATTATTTGGATTGTTCTTTTATAAATCTCGTGATGTAGATTTTCAGGACAATCCTAATCCTAATTTAGAAGGAATTGTAGTTTTAGCAGTTCTTTTTGTTTCAGGATAAGTGTGTTAATCAACCCTAATTCTATATTCTTTATCCATATTTTCTCCTTATGTCTCCTTTGATTACAAAGGTAAACTTTTTATTTACAAACAATAGATATTGTGTTGATACGTAAAACAAATTAGCTAGAGTACATTTGATACAATAACATACAGTACTACTGACTCTAACTTTGCCAGCTTCAAATATTTTTCAAATTACACTACAGGTTTTAAATAAACCATATCTAGAACACCAAAAGTTAAACTCTGTGTATAACTTTATCTTGTTAACTGATATGCCCCATGAGCATAAATTCATATATACATGTAGGTAACTTAGTGTTTACTATTTAGTCACATAAAATTTAGCTGCGGCATAAGAAAAAGAATCTCAAGAATGGTCTTACTGATATTAAATGTGGTCGCGACAAGTGCACGATCAAATTAAATAGGTTTTCAACTGATCCAGTTCCTCCTTAGTATACTGCTACTCATAATTCTTCTGTTAGAAGATGCTTTTTATATTTAGATTGTTTTGTGCTAGATTAGGTTATTTAATACTTAGAAAGTGGAGTTGGAGCTACAGACAAGCAGAAAAGAAACTTACTACCAACTGTCCAACTATAACTCTTTCCATGATCATCAATGCTCTTATTAGCTAAGGCAGAATGAAAAGCCTGTAGTAGAAGGACTTGGAGTGAATAGGTTAGAACTTAGACACTAAAGATAAGGCAACATAACATTCTAGAATTCTACTCTTTATTTTTGTATTTTTTATTATTTTTGTAATTCGCAGTGCTGCAAAGATTGCCATGTAACGCATAGCCACCAAATTATTTCCTCTTCTTAAGAAAACCTAGCAATAACTACCTGCTTTAAGTTTTATTCTATTGTATAGCAGGCATCTCAAAATTTTACTAGCTAATTCTTTCACTTCCTTATCCTGGAATGTATTGTTACTGATGTATTTGTCCTATAGTGATTATTTCTCTTCATCTAAGGTTTTTCTTCCAATAACTTTTATCAGGTATCAATTATTGTCCCTCAATGGTATAAAGCCTACGGAGATCTCAATTTATTTTTAATTGGTTTATTTGTAGAAACATTAGTTTACTCTTAGATTATAAGCTTGTGGTGTGACCTTGATATAAAATGATTTGATGATATTGGTAGTTTGGAGCACGTAGCATATTTATTATATGTGATGTTGTTTTTGCTATACAACCACATCTAATTGAGAAAGAACTGTTACTGTAGGAGCAATTAGATATTGTGGTAAATAACTTGAATTTCTCACTTGCTAGAGTTGTTTCTCCTCATATTAGGACCAACCAAGAGCTGGCATTTTTTTCTTTTTGAAACTCAAGGTTAAAAACTTTTTTCAAGATTGATTCTCTAGCGAATTATATTATTTTTTGGGTGTTTTAATTTCTTATAATTTGTACTTGACAGAGCTGTTAACAGAAAGACAGAATCTTATACCATTGACACAATTGTGGATGTTGATAACTTTTTATTGAGTTCTGATGCATGTATTCTATTTTTGCTTCTGCAGTTCTGCTTGCTTAAGCTCTATAGTCTTAACAGTGTTATTATCACAACGTGATTCTATTGTTGTTTTGGTTCAATAGCTGTTAGACATAATATTATTTAGGTGATATTGTTTTGGTTCAGTAGTTGTAAGCCGTAGTGGGTTCTTCATAGTCGTAGTTACAAATGATGTTTTGAGCAGGTTAAAATTTTTGCGATAGTCATATATACAAGGGAAACCCTGCCGAAAAATTTAAGAATTTAGAGAGTTTGAAAATTTTCGAGTTATCAAATTAGTCATTCAATTACTTTATGATTAAATTATTAGCAGTCATATTGTTAAGTATTCCTGGTGTCATGCCAAGATTGTCACCCATGCCCACTTTTGCTAGTAAAGGCATATGAATATGTGGTTGCATTAATCTTAGAGTAGGCAGTACTGGAAGAATCATCATTTGAGACTCCATGTTTCTTACATTGCTTATTAATTGAATTTGTGTTGAAGCTGCTTTAAGTACTTTATGACTCAATTATCCTAAAAAATTTATTTGATTATTTCTCATTGTCTTTTGTAGGTGCAGCGATTGCGGATGAAAGCAGTGATGAAGACCTTACTTGAGTGTTGTTGATCGTTGTTATACTTTCTATTATTATGTTTAAGGATATATTTTAGTTTAGAACTTTTTGTATGCAAACTATCGATTTTTACTTTTGAATTATTGACCAAACAATGTATCTATATTTTATTTTTGTACATGGATAATGCTAGTTGGATATGATGTAAACAATTTCGTGGAATAGGAAAATATTTTATATTTTATTCCATAAATATTAGAAATTATAATTTGCTGCAATAGAGAATACAACCATTCCAATAGACCTAGCAAATAATAAGAGCAACCCCTAATAACTGTTTCAATATGCCACAATATCCGCTGCAATAGGGTACTGATAATTGTTCCAATATATCACAAAAAATGTTGCAATAGACTTAAAAAATCAACTGTATTATTATATCAGGACGGTTATAAACCATCCCAACAGAAAAGAAAATCGTTCCTATAGATATGACAATGGTGCAGTCCAAACCGTTACAATATTCCTATCTATGAGGAATGTTTTTAAACCGTTGCAAATAACCGTTCCAATAGACCTATTGTAACACCGAATCCCGGAACGTGTCCTAAACTGTCCCAATATACCTATAGGGACGGTTAGCCTATCTATTGTAACAATTTTAGAAAGGTTGCCATAGCTGTAATTTCTAGTAGTGTAAGATCGGAGATTTTTTCATTTTCAAAATACTTTCCTATACCTTTTTATTAAAATTTATATATTGTTTGAAAGAAATTTATTTGCTATACTTTTTTGAAGTTGTATACAAAAGTTATTCTTATTTTGTTGTTGGCATGTTTAAATTCTGGTTCTTTTAATTAAAAAAAAGTTAAAACGACCAAACCTGATTCTGAAAGTTGATAACTTTATGATTGATTTCAAAATGAACTAATCCATGAGAGAGTTTCACTTCATCAATTTGCTTATTTAAATGCTTGAAAACATGAGAAAGAATATGAAAATAAAGTTGCAATTCGAATTATACAAGATATTTTTTTTGTTTGATAGAATATGCAGAACAAATATGAATTTGGAAGACATGGCCTAGAAAAAATATCTGGCCTGTTAAAAATTAATGTATATTTCTTTATAGGTAGAGGCTCATTTCCCGTGCCTCATTTTTAAGATGTTCTTTCCCATAACTACTTCTTTCTTTTTATAAAGAATTAATGATTTTTCTTAACAAGATTCAGTTTTTTATGAAAATGCTCAACCCTGTATTGCAATAGATTTTTGTGGCAGTAAACCATAGAAATGGAAAATTTGGTCTGTAAAATAATTGTAGATATATCTCTTATATTTTTACAACCTCTAGAATCATCCCAATCTGATTTTTAGAGAAAAAGTTATACCTAAAACAGTAACTGCTATCTGTTTCAAAAACGGAATTTCTGATTTTAAATGACTAAAATTGTGACAACCCAACCCGTCGTCTCATGAGAACTGATCTGTTCCCCCCCCCCCCCCNGAAAAAGTCAACCGAAGATTGACTTATGAGTTATAGGGATCGGATGTAAATTTCAGTGATTCGGTTAGTTTCGGGGGATGATTTGTGACTTAGGAGTGTGATCGGAATTGATTTTGGAAGCCCGGTATAGAATTAGGCTTGAATTGGCGAAGTTAGTATTTTGGCGATTTTCGGTTGATAGGTGAGATTTTGATATGAGGGTCGGAATGGAATTCTGAGAGTTGATGTAGCTTCATTAGGTGATTTGGGATGTGTATGCAAAATTTTAGATCATTCGGACGTGGTTTGGTTCGATTTTTGATTGAATGCGAGTTTCAGAAGAATTCGAAGAACTTAGATTGGATTTGATGTAATTTGATAGTTTTAGTGTTAATCGTGGTGTTTTGATGATTGGAGAAAGTTTGAATAAGGTATTGGATCATGTTTGTATTTTTGGTTGAGGTCTTAGGGGCCTCGGGGTGATTTCGGATGGTTAACGGGAAGTTTGGAGTTGTAAAATGCAGCAGAAAAATTGCAAAGTATTTTTGTTCTATGCGATCGCAGAGGGTGTCATGCGATCGCATAGAAGGAATTCGAGGGGCTTTTTAGTTGTGCTATGTAATCGCGGTGGAAGGTTTGCGATTGCACAGGGTAAAGACCTTGAGCTATGCGATCGCAAGGATGCCTATGAGATCGCGTAGGGTTAAATCTGGAAGGTAGAAAATTTGTGCTATGCGATCTCGTGGACTCTAATGTGATCGCATTGAAGAAGCTACAGTGACCTGGGCAGAATGTTTTAAAATATTTTATCCGTGATTTTGGGGCTTATTTACTCCATTGTTGATATTTTTGAGAGCATTTTGAAGGAAATTGAAGAGGTAATCAAGGAGAATCGATTGGAGGTAAGATTTTTGAACTTAAAACTCGTTCATATTGTGAAATCCATCTAGAAATTCATGCAAATTAAGCTTAAAATTGATGAACTAGGGCTTGAGTTTTTTATATTTCAAATTGGGATTTGATGGGTCATTTGAGCTCGGATTTGAGAGTTCTTATTATGTATGAACTCGTGAGAAGATGAAGAACCCATTAATGTTAAATTTTCCGATTTTCGAGAAGTGAGCCCGGGGATCGGGTTTTGCTAATTTCGAGATTTTTGCTATTTTCGATTATTTTCGATTGGGTATTGTCCCATTGGTATATTGTGATGTATTCGCTCTGATGTTGGATATATTCGACGCACGTAGAAGCCGATTTGAGGGGCAAAGGCGTCGCGAGCTAGAGATTTCACTGGTTCGAGGTGAGTAATGATTGTAAATAAAATCCTGAGGGTTTGAAACCCAGGATTGCACGTCGTAGTGCTATATTGAGGTGACTTGCACGCCGGATAGCAGGCGTGGGGTAGAGCACCGCTGGGGATTGTGACTTGGTCCGTCCCGATTGATGAATTTACTGCGTATTTGACTGGAATTCATTTGTTAGCACTGCTGTTTGGGCTGATTGCCATATTTGGGCTTCTTGCCAACTATTTGAATCCTTTAGGGATTATTTTTACTGCTTCCTCACTGTTTTGACTTATTACTTGAACTCAGTTATATTGTTGCTCTACTATTTTACATCTTAGCCACTTTTACTCAGATTTGAGTCTTTAAATGATATTTTAAATGATAATTTGGGCTGAGGACTACTGTTTTACTAATGCCCGAGGGGCTTGTGATGTTGTTCTGACTGAGTGTGGCCGAGTGCCAGATGTTAGGGTACACTGAGTGATGTGAGGCCGAGGTCCTGGATGTGAGGATTATATTTATGGATCGGGCTGCACGCGGCAGCATTATATATATATATATATATATATATATATATATATATATATATATATATATATATATAGGATCGGACTGCACGCCGCAGTGATATAGCGCTTGGGCTATAAGAGTCCTTCCGGAGTCTGCACCCCCACAGTGAGCGCGGGTACCCCAATGGATCGGGATACACGCCGAAGCGATATGTGGATCGCGCTGCATGCCGCAACGGTTACTATATGATACTGTTCTGAGAGTGATCCGAGAGAGGGAGCCCGAGGGGCTGGTATAGTTTGAGATATTACCCGAGGGGCGAACTTTTATGTGCTCATCTTGCATACTTATTTGCCTTTTTACCTATTAAATTGTGGTATTTGTGCCCGAGGGGCGGATTTTCTGTGCTTATCAGCACTAACTGTTTTGAAATCGTTTTCGTAATTATTGAAAAGATCACTTTCAAAATAGATTTGAACTGTGCCAAGGTACTTCTAAAGATTTCATAGATATCACTGTTTTCTCAGAAAATTGTACCCGGCTTCTATACAGCATATTGGTTGCTTTACGTGATTTCTTGCTACTCAGTTATTATTTACTTTTATTACTCACTGAGTTGGAGTACTCACTTTACTCCCTGCACCTCGCGTGTAGTTGCAGGTATTTATTCACCCGATAGTGGGTATTGGCATGTGTTGAGGCAGAATTGTAGAGGTTTTAGCAAGGTGATTGCCAGCGTTCGCACCACCCCTGTCTTTCTATGTTATTCACTATTTCTGTTCAGTGTATTTCTAGACTTGTAAGGTGGAATTATATTCTTATAGATGCACATGATTTGTGACACCCAGGTTTGGGCTGTGTTTGGTTGTACTTCTGCTAAGTAATATTATTAAATCATCCTTAAAAATTATTTATTCATATTTATCTATTTTGGAAAGAGGAAAATAGGGTTGGTTGGCTGGCCTTGTCTTCACGAGAGGCGCCATCACGACCGGAGCGGGGTTTGGGCCGTGATAAGTTGGTATCAGAGCCTAGGTTACTAGGTCTCGCGAGTCATCAGTAAGTTTAGTAGAGTCTCGCGGATCGGTACGAAGACGTCTATATTTATCCTCGAGAGGCTGCAGAACCCTTAGGAAAACTTCACATTCTTGAATTCTTATCGTGCGTCCTTGGTTTAGCTTGAAAAGAAACTCTTGAAATTCCTTCCACGCGTTTGTATGCGCATATTAGTGCTTAGTATCAGATGTGCCTTGATGTCTTGTGATTCCCCGATCAAGGGGCGAGATGTGATCTCTGTGAGTTTGATGTTAGGCCAGTCTGGAAGACTTGAGGCCGGATCCTTGCCTATCGCTTGAGCACCGAGGTGCTGATTGTGTGAGCAGGTATTTTGAACTTATATGCTCGTTATTGTCACTATTAGCCGGAATGGCGTTTGGATGTCCATGTGATGAGTATGTTAGTACTGCGAGACGTATCTATATGACTTGGTAGTGACGAAGAAGTCTGTTGGATAATAGATGATCTGTTAACTGTTCGATTCCTATTGTGATTTGATGTGTAGCCCGAGTTATGGGCGCGTGGAGAATATTTTCGTGTCTCCTAGTTGGGGAGGGAAGTGCATTACATGTGGCGGTATGAGTTCAGACCTAGGAAGACTAAATGACTGTTTAATATGTATGACGGTGGAAGGTATACAGAAAAACTAAATTGAGGCGAAGCAGGTAGGTTATATCCTGCGGAGTGTTCTTAAGTGGTATGATCCCTAGGTGTACGTTAGAAGATCTCGTGTGTAATTGAAAAGTACGTGTTGAAATTTGAAAATTCGGGTCGCTTAAGAGAGTGGACTCAACTGATGTGGGGATAAATGAGAGATTTGTAGAGGATTACAGTACTAGATGATCTATGTTTTCACAAACTAGTAAATGATTTGAGTTTAACCTCACTATGGTATTGTAGCATCATTAGAGTAAAAGTGTTATGGGTTATTGTGTGTGTCTCCTGATATATGGCTTCGAGCTAAGTTGGGGAGGCTGTTGTTGATTAGTTGATTGCACGGTTATGTGCTATGTTGGTTCTGGCTTGAGGCGTGTTGGCGAATCAATTCTGGTCGCGGAAATTGAGCCAATGATGGCACGAGTGAAGCAAAATTGTAACAAAGGTCATATTATGCTTTATAGAGTATGATAATCACGAAATGTCTAGAGTGTTATTGGCAAAGGATGATCGGCGTATAGAGCAGGAAATTCCTTGGTTGTATTGGGATGAAGATATCATTTCTGTGGTATCGGAGTGCCAATGAGGCACGGGTGGTTCTGTTCGTCAGGTCAGGCAATTTTCAGTTTGAATAAGAGAGAATAACTTTCGAAAATAGTTCTAATGTGTTCAAGAGATTACAGGGAACAATTGGGTATCTTAAAGTTGCATATGTTGTTAGAAACTATGTTTTCATTTAAAGAGGTTCAGATTCGTGGTATTTCTATGTTAATTATAGGATTCTATGGATCAGTATCACGAGAGTAAAGGTAACAGATTTAGATTCATAGGAAGTTCTTCAGAGTTAAGTACTGTGGAATGTGGTGCTTTTGGGAATATTCGAGAGAGAGTATTCAGCGGCTTATAGGTTTAAGACAGTGTGGTTCATGCTTGGTTCTCGCGTGGTAAGCCTGGGTTGAGGAATTGTGGTACTATAGTAAGGGAGAAATATCAAGTTGATGACGAATCAAGAGGGAAATTAGATAGATGGAATAGCTTGATAGTTGACCAAATCGGTATGGTAAGGATGTGAACAATTCTTTGTGTGTGTTCGAGGCAATGAGTTTATATAGGTATTGTGCAGCAAAGCTCTTGAGTTCTGACAGCTTGCTTAGCTCAATTTGGATAGAAGGATTTAGTCCTGGTAGTTTAGCTCGGGTAAATGGAATTGGGAGAGAATTCTTGTTGGGTTTCAGCGTGGTTTGGAGATGTATATTTTCTATGGACATGCGGAGCATGGGGTGCGTAATGATTTTCCTCTAGGTGGGACCAACGGAGAGTTCTTGACTAGTTGAGTACGTAGATGTTTACAGTTAGGAAGGGAGATGGATTTCTCATGTCATCCTAGGGTGGTATGGTATATGCAGTATGTTGTGGAGGATTGAGATTCGTGTGTGTAAGGTTACGATTCAGTTCTGAATGGGGAGTCATTAAATTCTTAAGCAGCACGGGCAGTTTTAGGTGATTAGAGAATCGAGCTTCAGATGATTAGGTTGAATGATCTTCAGATGACTAGGGAAATGGTATTGCTAATCATAGTGATTTGACGAGGGTTTATATTTCAGAAAAAGGGCAATGTGATTAAGTTGATGGCACTTCGAAGTATTGCGGCGCTTTCTTGTTAGGTCAATTGCCGATATCTGATTTTGTTTGATGGCACAGGGGAAATTTTAGAATATCTTTCATGGAATGGTTGGGTACTTTAGGTGTGATATGTATTCATACGACGGAATTCAGGACCAGGTATGTTGATTCGTGTGCTATATGGAGTTGGAGACTGGGAGTTCTCAGGTGCAGACTATGTAGTGGTTGTGGATTGTGTGTATTGGCACCGTTTAGCGGCTATTGGGATTTGGACGCCCAAGTGTATCTTTCTTTGCCTGATATGTTAGATTTTGGATGTGATGTTGGGGTGTGGACTGGCTGTCTCATTGTTGGGTTATTCTAGACTATTGTGCTATGGGCTATGCCGGAAAATGCTACGGGTTGAGTGGCAAGGTGCATCAGACTATGTTCTAGCAGAGTGGCTTGTATTTTAAAGTCCAGCGGAGGGCTGGGGAGGACTGCTTTTCTTAATTGGGACTTCGTGATGGATGTCCGTGCAGAGGTTTCTACCATTGGTTCAATTCTGGTGTTGAGGGACTTTTCGTATGTGTTTCTTGTGGTCAGGCATGTCGTCGGGCGAGGTTGTGGATTTCGATATTGATTTGGTGCCGGGAATCGTATCGTACGGCTCCAGCAGGAGTTGTAGTAGTTGAAGGAGTTGCTTCAGGCTCCTTGGTAATGAGTTCATTGCCAGGCTAATGTGGCTACGTATCCAGCTTGAGTTGCTATTCTATGTTGTGAGACGTTATGATTTGTTGATTATGGGCACATGTGGTGTGGTTCTATTGGGGATTCATAGTGAAAGTCGAGCGGGAAGGGTAATTGGATGTTTCTCGGTAAATGTAGTGTTGGTCATGACCTATCGGGTTGCGTGTCGTATGTTATTTGTTTCACCGTAGGTGTAATGAATTGCTTTGGTTTCAGACATCAAATTGTGTGTGGATGTCGATTTTGAGCAAAGTGACTTGGGGTGTTTCGCGTGTAACAATATTTGGATAGGATCGCGCATTGTGGCGAGCCCACGTGGAGATATGACCTTTCGGGGTAGATTCGGGTGTTCTATTATATGATATGAGACAAGGTCTCAGCCTTGTGTTATGATGGTACTGATGAGTTTGAGGTACAGTCCTTTCGTCTAAGTCATTTTTCATGATTTGAGCATGTTTAGACCGTCTCTTATTGGTGCGCGTATTATGCAAGTTGTGGCTTAGGCCTGTATTAAGGTGTCATATCACCAGAGTGGTAGGTTGGATTCGAGGCAATCGTAGGGGTCATTAATGAATACAAACATATTGGATTTCAGCTTGTTGGAAGAATAATATCGAGGTTCGGCTAGGAAATCTATTGTGGTATTAGTCAAAAGGAAAGTGGCTTCATGAATGGTTGATCTGAGAAATGGTTACGGTTTGCTGCGTGTTTCATTTATCGTTGGCAGTATATGAAAGTGTTGGAATAATACCTTAGTTGATAAGAGGTTTTCTACGGTATTCGTGTGTTGTGGGCAACTTCTGTGAATAGTAGTTATCGTTTCAAGTGTTTGGGTTATGTAGTATATCATATGATTGTTCCTGAGGGCGCAGGTATGGGTTATTACCGCTGGTTCGAGCTTATTTTGAGTATAGATGTGAGGTTCTGACCTTGTGTATGATTTCGGAAAGTGCAATGTGGTCTATGGTTTATGGACTAGATGGATTGTGAAAATTCAGCTATGTTGTGTTATCGGACCTATGCGAGATAGGGTGACGTGGGATCAGCCCCGGGTATATGCATGGTAAAGTTATTCAGCTATGTTGGCTTCTAGAGCAACTCTAGGTAGGCTCGAGGACGAGCGTTTGTTTAAGTTGGGGAGGATGTGACTACCCGACCCGTCGTCTCATGAGAATTGATCTGTTTCCCCCATTTTACACTTCTTCATGTGTCATTATCAGTATTTGGTGTGTTAGAGTTGATTTGGATTGGTTTTGGTAGGAAATGAGACACTTAGTTTCTTTAAGGAAGGTTTGGTTTGAAAAAGTCAATCGGAGGTTCACTTATGAGTTATAGGGCTCAGATGTGAATTCCGGTTATTCGATTAGCTTCGAGGGATGATTTGTGACTTAGGAGTGTGATCGGAATTGATTTTGAAGGCCCGGTGTAGAATTAAGCTTGAATTGGCGAAGTTAGTATTTTGGCGATTTCCGGTTGATAGGTGAGATTTTGATCCGAGGATAAGAATGGAATTCCGAGAGTTGTTGTAGCTTCGTTAGGTTATTTCGGATATGTGTGCGAAATTTCAGGTCATTCGGATGTGGTTTGGTTGGGTTTTTGATCGAATGCGAGTTTCGGAAGAATTTGAAGAACTTATGATTGGATTTGATGTAATTTGATAGTTTTGGTATTAATCGTGGTGTTTTGATGATTGGAGCAAGTTTGAATAATGTATAGGATCATGTTTGTGTTTTTGGTTGAGGTCCCGGGGGCCTCAGGGTGATTTCGGATAGTTAATGGGAAGTTTGGAGTTGTAAATGCAGCAAGCAAATTGTAGAGTATTTTTGTTCTATGCGATCACAGAGGGTGTCATGCGATCGCATAGATGCTGTTTGGTTGTGCTATGCGATCGCGGTGGAAGGCTTGCGATCACACAGGGTAAAGGCCTTGTGCTATGCGATCGCATGGATGCTTATGCGATCGCGTAGGGTTAAATCTGGGGGAAAAAAATTTGTCCTATGCAATCGCGACGACTCTAATGCGATCGCATTGAACAAGCTACAGTGACCTGAGAGGAATGTTTTAAAACATTTCATCCGCGATTTTAGGGCTCATTTACTCCATTGTTGATCTTTTTGAGAGCTTTTTGAAGGAAATTGAAGAGGGATTCAAGGAGAATCAATTGGAGGTAAGATTTTTGAACTTAAAACTCGTTCATATTGTGAAATCCATCTAGAAATTCATGGAAATTAAGCCTAAAACTGATGAACTAGGTCTTGAGTTTTTTATATTTCAAACTGGGATTTGATGTGTCATTTGAGATCGGATTTGAGAGTTCTTAGTATGTATGAACTCGTGAGAAGATGAGGAACCCATTAATGTTAAATTTTTGATTTCTGAGAAGTGATCCCGGGGCTCGGGTTTTGCTTTCGAGATTTTTGCTATTTTTTGATTGGGTATTATCCCATTGACATATTGTGATATATTCACTCTGATGTTGGATAGATTCGACGGGTGTGGAGGCTGGTTTGAGAGGCAAAGGCAACGCGAGCTACAAAATTTACCGGTTCGAGGTGAGTAATGATTGCAAAAGATATCTTGAGGGTTTAAAACCCTGGATTGCACGGCGTAGTGCTATATTGAGGTAACTTGCACGCCGGATAGTGGTCGTGGTGTAGAGCACCGCTGGGGATTGTGACTTGTCCGTCCCGATTGATGAATTTACTGCGTATTTGACTGGAATTTATTTGTTAGCACTGCTGTTTAGGCTGATTGCCATATTTGGACTTCGTGCCAACTATTTGAATCCTTTGGGGATTATTTTTACTGCTTCCTCACTGTTTTGACTCATTTCTTGTACTCAGTCATATTGTTGCTCCACTATTTTACAACTCAGCCACTTTTACTTAGATTTGAGTCTTAAATGATATTTTAAATGATAATTTGGGCTGAGGACTACTGTTTTACTAATGCTCGAGGGGCTTGTGATGTTATTCTGACTGACTGTGGCCGAGGGCCAGATGTTAGGGCACACTGAGTGATGTGAGGCCGAGGGCCTGGATGTGAGGATTATATTTATGGATCGGGTTGCACGCCGCAGCGGTGTGTGTATATATTTATATATATATATATATATATATATATATATATATATATATATATATATATATATATATATATATATATATATATATATAT
>MU705984.1:381893-396315 GCA_026770625.1 Nicotiana glauca
GTAATGTGTATGACGGTGGAAGGTATGCAGAAATACTAAATTGAGGCGAAGCAGGTGGGTTATCTCCTGCTGAGTGTTCTTAAGTGGTATGATCCCTAGGTGTACGTTAGAAGATCTCATGTGTAATTGAAAAGTACGTGTTGAAATTTGAAAATTTGGGTCGCTTAAGAGAGTGGACTCAACGGATGTAGGGATAAATGTGAGTTTTGCAGAGGATTACAGTGCTAGAAGATCTGTATTTTCACTAACTTGTAAATGATTTGAGTTTAACCTCACTATGGTATTGTAGCATCATTAGAGTAAAAGTGTTATGGGTTATTGAGTGTGTCCTTGTATATGGCTTCGAGCTAAGTTGGGGAGGTTGCTGTTGATTAGCTGATTGCACGGTTATGTGCTATGTTGGTCCCGGCTTGAGGCGTGCTGGCGAATCAGTTCTGGTCGCGAAAATTGAGCCAAGGATGGCACGAGTGAAGCAAAATGTTAAAAAAGGTCATGTTATGCTTTATAGAGTATGAGAATCACGGAATGTCTAGAGTGTTATTGGCAAAGGATGCTCGGAGTATAGAGCAGGAAGTTGCTTGGTGTTATTGGGATGAAGATATCATTTTTGCGGTATCAGAGTTCCAATGAGGCAGGGGTGGTTCTGTCCGCCAGGTCAGGCGATTTTGAAGTTTAAATAAGAGCGAATGACTTTCAAAAATGGTTCTAATGTGTTCAAGAGTCTACAGGGAACAATCGGGTATCTTAAAGTTGCATGTGTGGTTAGAAACTGTATTTTCAGTGAAAGAGGTTCAGATTCGTGGTATTTATATGTTAATTATGGGATTCTATGGATCAGTATCACGAGAGTAAAGGTAACAGATTTAGATTCATAGGAAGTTCTTCAGAGTTAAGTGTTGTGGAATGTGGTGCTTTTGGGAATATTCGAGAGAGAGTATTCAGCGGCTTATAGGTTTCAGACAGTGTGGTTCATGCTTGGTTCTCGCGTGGTAAGCCTGGGTTGAGGAATTGTGGTACTACAATAAGGGAGAAATATCAAGTTCATGATAAATCAGGAGGGAAATTAGATAGATGGAATAGCTTGATAGTGGACCAAATCGGTATGGTAAGGATGTGATTAATTCTTTGTATGTGTTCGAGGCAATGAGTTCCTACAGGTATTGTGCAACAAAGCTCTTGAGTTCTGACAGCTTGCTTAGCTCGGTTTGGATAGAAGGATTCAGTCCTGGCAATTTAGCTCGTGCAAATGGACTTGGGAGAGAAATCTTGTTGGGTTTCAGTGTGGTTTGGAGATGTACATTTTCTATGGACATACAGAGCATGGGGTGCGTAATGATTTTCCTCTAGGTGTGATCAATAGAGAGTTCTTGACTAGTTGAGTATGTCGATGTTTACGGTTAGGAAGGGAGATGGAGTTCTCATGTTATCCTGGGGTGGTATGGGATATGCGGTATGTTGTGGAGGATTGAGATTCGTGTGTGTAAGGTTACGGTTCAGTTCTGAATGGGGAGTCATTAAATTCTTAAGCAGCACGGGCAGTTTTTGGTGATTAGAGAATCGAGCTTCAGATGATTTGGGTGAATGATCTTCAGATGACTAAGGAAATAGTATTGCTAATCATAGTGATTTTACGAGGGTATATGTTTCAGAAAATAGGGAAATGTGATTAAGTTAATAGCATTTTGGTAGTATTGCGGCGCTTTCTTATTAGGTCAATTGCCGATATTTAATTTTATTTGATGGCGCAGGGGAAATTTTAGAATATCTTTCGTGGAATGATTGGGTACTTGAGCTGTGATACGTATTGATACGGCAGAATTCGGCACTAGGTATGGTGATTCGCGTGCTATATGGAGTTGGAGACTGGGAGTTCTCAGGTGCAGACTATGTAGTGGTTGTGGATCGTGTGTATTGGTACCGTTTAGCGGCTATTGGGATTTAGAGTCCCGAGTGGATCTTTCTTTGCTTGGTATGTTAAATTTTGGATATGATGTTGGGGTGTGGACTGGCTGTCTTAGTGTTGGGTTATTCTAGACTACTGCGCTATGGGCTATGCCGGAAAATGCCACGGGTTGATTGGCGAGGTGCATCAGACTATGTTCTAGCAGAGTGGCTTGTATTCCAAAAACCAGCGGAGGGCTGGGGAGGACTGCTTTTCTTAATTGGGCATTCGTGATGGATGTCAGCACAGAGGTTTCTACCATTGGTTCAGTTTCGGTGTTGAGGGATTTTTCAGATGTGTTTTTTATGGTCGGGCATGTCACCGGGCGAGGTTGTGCATTTCGATATTGATTTGGTGCCGGGCACCGTATCGTACGGCTCCGGCAGGAGTTATAGTAGTGGAAGGAGCAACTTCAGGATCATTGGTAATGAGTTCATTAGCAGGCTGATGTGGCTACGTATCCAACTTGAGTTGCTATTCTATGTTGTGAGACGTTATGATTTGTTGATTATGGGCACATGTGGTGCGGTTCTATCGGGGATTCATAGTGAAAGTCGAGCGGGAAGAGTAATTGGATATTGCTCAGTAAATGGAGTGTTGGTCATGACCTATCGAGTTACGTGTCGTATGTTATTTGTTTCACCGTGGGTGTAATGAATTGCTTTGGTTTCAGACATCAAATTGTGCGTGGCTGTCAATTTTGAGCAAAGTGACTTAAGGTGTTTTACGTGTAACAGTGCTTGGATAGGATCGCGCATTGTAGCGAGGCCACGTGGAGATATGACCTTTCGGGGTAGATTCGGGTGTTCTATTATATAATGTGAGACGAGGTCTCAGCCTTGTGTTGTGATGGTACTGATGAGCTTGAGGTATAGTCCTTTCGTCTAAGTCATTTTTCATTATTTGAGCATCTTCAGACCGTTTCTTATTGGTGCGCGTATTATGCAAGTTGTGGCTTAGGCCTGTATTGAGGTGTCATATCACCAGAGTGGTGGGTTGGATTCGAGGTGATCGTTGGGGTCATTAATGAATACGAACAGATTTGATTTCAGCTTATTGGAAGAATAATATCGAGGTTTGACTCGGAAATCTGTTGTGGTATTAGTAAAAAGGGAAGTGGCTTCATGAATGGTTGATCTGAGAAATGGTTACGGTTTGCTGCGTGTTTCATTTATCATTGGCAGTATATCAAAGTGTTGGAATAAGACCTTAGTTGATAAGAGGTTTTCTACTGGTATTCGGGTGTTATGGGCAACTGCTGTGAATAAAAGTTATCGTTTTGAGTGTTTGGGTTAACTAATATATCATATGATTGCACCTGAGGGCGCAGGTATGGGTTATTACCGCTGGTTCGGGCTTATTTTGAGTATAGATGTGAAGTTTTGACCTTGTGTGTGATTTCGGAAAGTGCAATATGGTTCTATGGTTTATGGACTAGATGGATTGTGAAAATTCAGCTATGTTGTGTTATCGGACCTATGCGAGATAGGGTGACGTCGGATCACCCCCGAGTACATACATAGTAAAGTTATTCAGCTATTGGTTGGCTTCTAGAGCAACACTGGGTACGGTCGAGGACGAGCGTTTGTTTAATTTGGGGAGGATGTGACGACCCGACCCGTCGTCTCATGAGAACCGCTCTGTTTCCCCCATTTTACGCTTCTTCATGTTTCATTATCAGTATTTGGTGTGTTAGAGTTGATTTGGATTGGTTTTGGTAGGAAAGGAGACACTTAGTCTCTTTAAGGAAGGTTTGGTTTAGAAAAGTCAATCGGAGGTTGACTTATGGGTTATAGGGCTTGGATGTAAATTCCAGTGATTCGGTTAGTTTCGGGGGATGATTTGTGACTTAGGAGTGTGATCGGAATTGATTTTGGAGGCCCGGTGTAGAATTAGGCTTGAATTGGCGAAGTTAGTATTTTGGTGATTTCTGATTGATAGGTGAGATTTTGATCCGAGGGTCGGAATGGAATTCCGAGGGTTGCTGTAGCTTTGTTAGGTGATTTAAGATGTGTGTACAAAATTTTAGGTCATTCGGACGTGGTTTGGTTAGGTTTTTGATCGAATGCGAGTTTCGAAAGAATTTGAAGAACTTAGGATTGGATTTGATGTAATTTGATGGTTTTAGTGTTAATCATGGTGTTTTGATGATTGGAGCAAGTTTGAATAAGGTATTGGATCATGTTTGTGTTTTTGGTTGAGGTCCCGGGGGCCTCGGGGTGATTTCGGATAGTTAACGGGAAGTTAGGAGTTGTAAAATGCAGGAAAAAAATTGTAGAGTATTTTTGTTCTATGCGATCGCAGAGGGTGTCATGCGATCGCATAGAAGGAATTTGAGGGGTTGTTTGGTTGTGCTATGCGATCGCGGTGCAAGGCTTGCGATCGCACAGGATAAAGACCTTGCGCTATGCGATCGCAGGGATGCCTGTGCGATCGCATAGGGTTAAATCTGGGGGCAGAAAATTTGTGTTATGCGATCGCGTGGACTCTAATGCGATCCCATTGAAGAAGCTACATTGACCTGGGCAGAATGTTTTAAAACATTTTATCCGCGATTTCGGTGCTCATTTACTCCATTGTTGATCTTTTTGAGAGCTTTTTGAAGGAAATTGAAGATGGATTCAAGGAGAATCGATGGGAGGTAAGATTTTTGAACTTAAAACACGTTTTTATTGTGAAATCCATCCAGAAATTCATGGAAATTAAGCCTAAAATTGATGAACTAGGGCTTGAGCTTTTGATATTTCAAATTGGGATTTGATGGATCATTTGAGCTCGGATTTGCGAGTTCTTAGTATGTATGAACTCGTGAGAAGATGAGGAACCCATTAATGTTAAATTTTCCGATTTTCGAGCAGTGAGCCCGGGGATCGGGTTTTGCTAATTTTGAGATTTTTTCTATTTTTTAATTATTTTCGATTGGGTATTGTCCCATTGGCATATTGTGATGTATTTGCTCTGATGTTGGATAGATTCGACGTGCGTGGATGCTGGTTCGAGGTGAGTAATGATTGTAAATGATATCCTAAGGGTTTGAAACCCCGGATTGCCTGTCGTAGTGCTATATTGAGGTGACTTTCACGCCGGATAGTGGGCGTGGGATAGAGCACTGCTAGGGATTGTGACTTGGTCCTTCCCGATTGAAGAATTTACTGCGTATTTGACTGGAATTTATTTTAGCACTGTTGTTTGGGTTGATTGCCATATTTGGGCTTCATGCCAACTATTTGAATCCTTTGGGGATTATTTTTATTGCTTCCTCACTGTTTTGACTTATTACTTGAACTCAGTCATATTGTTGCTCCACTATTTTACAACTCAACCACTTTTACTCAGATTTGAGTCTTAAATGATATTTTAAATGATAATTTGGGTTGAGGACTACTGTTTTACTAAAGCCCGAGGGACTTGTGATGTTATTCTGACTGAGTGTGGCCGAGGGTCAGATATTAGGGTACACTGAGTGATGTGAGGCCGAGGGCCTGGATGTGAGGATTATATTTATGGATCGGACTGCACGCTGCAGCGGTATATATATATATATATATATATATATATATATATATATATATATATGATCGGATTGCACGACACAATGATATAGTGCCTGGGCTGTAGGAGCTCCTCCGGAGTCTGCACCCCCACAGTGAGCGCAGGTAGCCTTATGGATCGGGCTGCACGCCGCAGCGATATGTGGATTGGGCTGCACGCCGCAGCGGTTTCTGTATGATACTGTTCTGAGAGTGATCCGAGAGAGGGAGGCCGAGGGGGCTGGTATAGTTTGAGATATTTCCCAAGGGGCGAACTTTTATGTGCTCATCTTGCATACTTATTTGCCTTTTTACCTGTTAAACTGTGGTATTTGTGCTCGAGGGGCGGATTTTCTATGCTTATCAGCACTAACTGTTTTGAAATCGTTTTCGTAATTATTGAAAAGATCACTTTAAAAAGAGATTTGAACTGAGCCAAGGTATTTCTAAAGATTTCAAAGATTTCATTGTTTTCTCAGAAAATTGTACCCGGCTTCTATACAATATGTTGGTTGTTTTACGTGATTTCTTGCTGCTCAGTTATTATTTACTTTTATTACTCACTGAGTTGGAGTACTCACTTTACTCCCTGCACCTCGCGTGCAGTTGCAGGTATTTATTCACCCGGTAGTGGGTATTGGCAAGCGTGGAGGCAGAGTTGTATAGGTTTTAGCGAGGTGACTGCCAGCATTCGCACCCCTGTCTTTCTATGTTATTCACTATTTCTGTTCAGCGTATTTCTAGACTTGTAAGGTGGAATTATATTCTTATAGATGCTCGTGACTTGTGACATCCCGGTTTGGGCTGTGTTTGGTTGTACTTCCTCTAAGTAATATTATTGAATCATCCTTAAAAATTATTTATTCATGTTTATCTATTTTTGAAAGAGGCAAATAGGGTTGGTTGGCTCGCCTTGTCTTAACGAGAGGCGTCATCACGACCGGAGCGAGGTTTGGGTCGTGACAAAAATTCATCATGCAAAAGATATATATATTAATTCACATATAGATAGAGTAAGAAACTCACTACAAGTTTGAGAGAGTTTCTCCACAAAATCTAAAACCTAGGGTTTCCAAAATAAGCTCAACCCATCTTCATTTTTGAAGGTAAAATCCAAATCTTCCTTCAATAGTTTGAGCTCTTCAAATGAAGGAGGAGAACAAGACTTTGAGAGATAAGGGTGGGCTGCCAAGCAATTCCCCCTCCCCCACCCCCCCAAAAAAAAAAAAAAAAAAATCCTAGAGAATTTCTTTTATCTAGGGGTTAAAAAGTTATGCATTACAAATTTACACTATAATCCCATTTTACCTTGAATGGGTAAAGAATAGTCATTACTCTCGTAAAATATAATATACTAATTCCATAAGATTCTTTTTTTTTTCTCTTTCTATTCTCCTTAATAGCACTTAGAATATCTCTACATCTCCTAAAAGGTATGTCACTAGTGTAAATAATTTTTATCAATTAACTAAGCAAGAAATTCTAAAGTATCTAATGAACTAAATACAAATACATATATAAATTAAATAAAAGAAAATTAATTCTTTTAATGAAATAACTTTTAATAACATGAAAACTTAATTTAAAAGAAAGGTTGAAACTATTTTAAACAACATATACATGATTAAAAAAATAGTCAATTAACGTATATAATATTTTATAAAAATTAGGATGTTATTTTAGATGCTAATTTCTATTTCATCCACCTAATTAATACATACACGTATGTGATATCCTCGTCGATCTCCCCATCCCCTGGATAACCGATCAAATATACTTAAAATGTCTCTATTGGGGATGACCTGTGATTCAAGCCTCACTTCCATGCCTGCTTCTCTCGGCTCCGCACTGAACTTGCACTTCTGGTATTCCGTTTTAGTGTTGCTCAACTTGAAACCCTTAGACTCAAAGGCATGTCTCCAAACCTCAAGCCTCTCGTTGACGCCGCCTCGCATCTTATCTATCAGCACTATGTCATTAGCGAAAACATAAACAAAGGCACCTCCCCTTGAATATGGCGTGTCAGTGCATCCATCACCAAGGCAAGAGTGCAGGAATGACAAGATATTTGTGTGTGTGTATATATATATATATATATATATATATATATATATATATATATATCAAGTGGGAGCTGATAATATATTCTGAAATAAAAATCTAAGCTTAGAAGACGACTACTTACAAACTGCACGTACCAAACAAAGGGAAAAAACAATAGCAAATGTTTCGTCCGGACAAATTACATAGTTGACTGACCCAACAAGTGAAACGAATATACATGTGTAATGTGGTACTAGAGAGAATCAAAGCTTGGTCTTATAATGACAAGTCTGGTTGGCGAGCTTCCTGTTGAGAACATCAATGTACAAATCGCAAGAAGTGGTAGTTTTCACGTGAATTTTGATCAGAACTCGGACCACCCCTGACAATTTCACATAAGTAGTGAGGGGTAACGTACCAGAACCGGAAAGGACATCGGAATACAAATCGGAATTGGAAAGCAATCGATCGGCCATTACAGTGAGGGTAATATTCATCGGACGCGTTTCACGGGAACCTATCTCGCCTGTCGGAATAGGGGCATCTCCCACGACCTGGTCCTTATACTTTAGGATGGCGGAAGTAGAGTCGTATTTGAACCCGAGCCGGTTAGGATTTCTGACAGAAAGGTTGGCCTGAAGGGTGAGGTTGAGGTGAACTTGTAGCCTAGCGATGTCGACAGAGAAATCCATATCCTGTAAAGAAACGGAGTTGACAGTGATGACGGGCTTTTTGGCTTTAAAAACGGTGAGGCCCAAGATGAGGAAGAGAAGGCCCAGAAGGAGAAGGACGGCTAGGCAGATGAAGCAGCAATTTCTTCCTCTTCTCTTCTTAGAGGATCCGTTATTTGGAGGCGGCGTCATTCCGGTGAATTTGTTGCCTTGTTTAGATTCAACGTCCATTCTGGGAAGTTAGTGGTATACCGACCGAGAACGCCTATACCACGTAATAGAGGCATCCGGGTATGCGTGTGCAATGCATCAATTAAATGCCCAACGCGGATACTCTACTTTTTTTGAGAAAAAAGTAAACTGGATTTAATGCAAATTGCGATTTCCTTTAACAGCTATCTTACAACTACTAACTACTCTGTATGGACTTGGAGCAGAGTAGAGTAATGAAAATAAATGCAAAACCAAAACAAAATTTTTTTTTCTCCCTTGCGTTTTACAGAATCCCAGCCATAGTAATCAATTACTCCCTTTGGTTTAAAATAAGTAATTTTTTAATTATTTTCACACATATTAAAAAATTCACCTTTTAGCATTAATTAAGACGAGAGAAGTTGCTCTGATGGTAAGCAACCCTCACTTCCAACCGAGAGGTTGTGAGTTCGAGTCTCCCCAAGAGCAAGGTGGAAAGTTCTTGGAGGGAAGGATGCCGGGGGTCTATTTGGAAACAGGCTCTCTACCCTAGGATAGGGGTAAGGTCTACGTACATTTACTATCTTTTTACATAAATACTCCTAACGCATACTCCAACACTATTTACTCCAAGGGCAATGTAGGACAAAACTAATTAATTCATTCTTGAAATTTGAAAAAATCACTTGTTTTGGAACATAAAAAAAGGCCAGAAAAATTACTTATTTTGGACCCGAAGGAATAACAAATACGGCAGCAAAATTTTTACATTCCATAATAGAAACTGACCCCAATCAATCCCCACCAGGTTTCCGTCACTGTTTACTTCAAGGCAATGTAGGACAAAACTAATTAATTCATTCTTCAAATTTGAAAAAATCACTTGTTTTGGAACATAAAAAAAAAGCAAAAAAAATTACTTATTTTGGACCTGAAGGAATAACAAATATGGCAGCAAAATTTTTACATTCCATAATAGAAACTGACCCCAATCAATCCCCGCCGGGATTCCGTCTTTCCATAAATCACTCCATTAAATATGTCAATTCCTAAATTTCCTATTACCATAAAACACTATTAAATGTATTATTTCCTATTTTCTTGATCTGGGATAAATTTTGTACTAGTTACAAAAATTAATATATATATATTTATATGTATATATGTATATATATATTTATATGTATATATGTATATATATATATATGTATATATATATATATATATATATATATATGTGTGTGTGTGTGTGTGTGTGTGTGTTGTGTTGTGTGTGTTTATGTATGTGTTTTTTTATTTATGCATTTTATGTAAAAAACTGATGATAGGCTATAATTGCGTATTTTGGTCGCTTATTACGCTATAATTTACCGCACTTTAATTGAGTTTGAACTTTAATCGCAAGTGTTTTGCACTAATGGTATGTTTTATACCTTGTAATAGTGATTTCGAGCTATATAGTTTCGAGCTATATAGATGTTATGAAATGAATTCTAGTTATTTGGAGATTTGAAGTCTGAGTGAAAGCCCAAGGAATTAAGTCGGGATCGTGTTCGGGGCCAAATTTGATAGTTAAGAACAAACGAAGACTCGAGTAGGCATATTGCGTACTGTCTAGTAAAATATAATAACTTTTTTCTACGAACTCCATTTTCTCTATATAATATATGGTTAGAAAGATAACTCAAAGGGCTACAACTTTCATGTTTTACGTTTTCCCTAATTCTAAATGGAACAGGGTGAACAATGCGGTCAAAATCGAGACCACGAACATGGACGCCGACTGAGGCAGTGCACTGAGAAAATACTGCGCCCGTATCGCGACCGTGAGCATCCAAACCTGAAAAATTATCCTTTTTCGCGTAGGAGAAAGTAGTTTTTTTGGGCTCGACCCTACTTGATATATATATATATATATATATATATATATGAAAAATGGTATTTTAAGGGGCTGGACATACTTTTGACACAGATTCGACCTAAGGAGGCAGAGACACAATGGGAGCAAGGCCGGAAATTCTTTTACGAGTTTTTCCTTCCTCTTCCTATTTTTTTATTTATGGTTATGACTTTTAGTATTGTAGTTTTACATACTATTATGAATAGCTAATTTGTTATCTAGAATTTTGATGGAACCTTTTGTAGGATAAATTCTTGTTATGTTTTTAAATAATTGAGCCGTTGGATTTCTCTACTTGTTCAACTATGTGGTTATTGTTGTTGATTGAATGGCGCATCGATTGATTGTTCCTATTTATTATGTATTGCTTGAGAAATAATACATATTTATGTGGTTGTTGAACAACGTCACTCCTAACTTATGTGAGAAATCAATACAACGGGTTCAAAGGTAGGTTCAAAAATAACAAAGCTTTGACGTGGTCATAATGAGCGGTTAGATAAAGTCAACTAGCGTAGTTCAAAAGAATATATCTAGTAAATTGATATAGTTGCTCGAGAGAAAATTATGGCACCTAAAATGCTCACGATCAGTAGAGAATACATAGGCCAAATTATTGGGAACATAGCGAGAATGATTCCAATATTTGGGGAAATCGTAACTCCATACCTCCTTAGTTTTGTCTCAAATTTCATCATTGTTAGTTGATAATTTTACTGCTTTATACTAATGTTAGTTAATTAGTTAGAAATAAATATTATAATCTTCATAATTAGGAAATTGTTTGAACGTGTGGTTCTTAGCAATATTGAACAACAACAGCTAAGCCTTAGTTCTCTGTAGGATTCGACTTCGTGCTTTTAGACCGGATTATATTTGTAGTGATCGCTTATCCTTTTTAGGACTAGAGTTGTGTATGATAAAAAACATTCATAGTACATTTACAGAATATGAAAAAATATTGTTTACCCTTAAATCAGATAAAAATTAAATTTATATGCGGTTTTAAGGATAAGTGCATTGATTCAACCCAAATAATCAAGAATACTAGATAAACGAGTTAATGATAAAATAAATGATCGAACCAATTGTAATGTTATGGCCTAGTCCAAACCTAGGTTGAACAGTAATTTTCGCCCTCGATTGGACCCTTGGTTCAAGCCCAGTTGTGAATGAAGAACATAACAATTAAATAAGAACTTTTGCAGTAGCTAGAAAATAGAAAATGAATTTGTATTGCATTGTTTCGCGTGTTACATCGAGCGAGATATGCGACGTGATACCCGATTAGGTATGAATATCACGGCCCTCTATTCCGCATGTATAACTGTTTAACGTATTTTTGGAGGTTTTAAAAATTGTCCTGGGTCCGGGGAGCGTCACTTTATCATGCCCCAGTGATGAACACATCGTTCACCTTTCATGGGTCTCGATACGAAGAGTTCCCAGCCTTAATTTCAGTCTCGTGAATCTATTCCCTTCTTCTATTTTCTTCACGAAAAAGGTGTGCACTATCCTTGATTTTACCTGTGTACATATAGTCCTCTCATTTTTTCGGATAGTAAGTTTGCTGAAATAATGGAAAAAAATAGATGAACTCGAGTTACTTCCTTCGTACATTACAACTAAGATGATGAGTAAATAGAAATGTCACATCTATCAAGTCGTTCTGACTTCGGTCACGTGTCATCCACCAGCAGGCTACTTTCGAATGCGAAACATCACGCGTTGATTTTTTCCCCTATACAATCCTCAACCTTTTTCACTTCTTCGATTTTTCGATTCCAGACCTTACCCTTGAACTCTCTAGCAGCTTTTATCTTCTCCAAATCTTCATACATTGTTCTTTGAGCCTTCATATCTTCATCTTTAATCCCTATACATCTTCTTTGAACCTTCAACCCTGACCTTTATACCTTCATACCATCTTCAAATCTTCATACCTTCATATTTCCCATATCACAATGGAAAACACCTCTAAGTCAGTGCCTCAGCAGGCTACCCTTTCATCTTTACACCTGACCGCAAATGTTGAGGTGGCCATTCTTGAAGTGGCTCAGGAGCCTCCCATGAAAAGCTTTATACCTAGGGGCTACTCTATCGGGGACAAATTCAAGGTCGAGAAGGACTCTAGTCAACAAGACCGAGGCGAGGGAGTATGGAGATACATATGCTCCGTCACTAAAGAAACCCTACCCAAAGTTCAAGCGAATTGTAAATGGAATGGTAAGGATGTCGTTCCTTGGCCCAATAATGATATTACAACTCACGTGAAGGGGTACTTGAGTGTTCACACATACCCTTTCATGCTCGTCTCGGTGGACCTCGTAGTCCTTGCTTTCTACAAAAGGTACGAGGTATGCCTTGGGCAAATCAATCGTCCTTCTGGAGGATCGTGATCCTTTTACACCATTTCATGAATAATACTGAAGCCCCTCGATTCACCCTCGACCATATACTCCGCATATACAATCCCCAAATATTTTGAGAGGGACTGATCAAAATTGTTCGCCAAGCAAGCAAGGATCTTTTCTTGAGCATCGACGAGGACTGAGACCGAGGTTGGCATGGGAGGTTCGTTCGAGTGAAAATCGAGGACTTGATCCCTCCCGAGTTTCTATCGTTCTCCGAGGAGTGGAACACATCCTGCAAGTATTGTCTCTCTTGATTATTCCTTTCTTTTATTCTTTCTCTCATTGCCCACATTTGTGGTCGTGCAGTTGTTGCCCAAGTTCTTGATGCAATCCTCCGATTTAAGGAGTGGATCAAGGGAATCTTCAACTAGATGATGTACTCCAAGTGCCCATGGCGCAAGATCTCGAAGGGCAAACATGAGGCCCATTCTCATGGTAAGGTTCTTCCCTAAATAATTATCACCATCTCTTAACTTACACATTGATAGACTTTTATCTTTTCTTAGAGGTTTTCCTAAGGTCACCAAACTTAGGCCGTTGGATGAGGACGAGAATCCATCCATTTTGGGCCAGCCCGGGGCTGTCGTGAAGGAGGAGGAGGGGAAGGAGGAGGAGGAGAAAAAGAAGAAGAAAACGAAGAAGAAGAAGAAGAAGAAGAAGAAGAAGAAGAAGAAGAAGAAGATGATGATGAAGATGACGATGATGATGAGGATGATGAATGAGGAGGAGGAAGAAGAAGAAGAAGAAGAAGAAGAAGAAGAAGAAGAAGAAGAAGAAGAAGAGAAAGTCCTCGGGTTCCCCGGACGCTGATGCGAAGAAGAAGAAGGTGACCATCCGGGTCTGGAAGCTCAAAAAGAGCACCAAGTATAGGGTACCATACCCCTATTCCCTCTACCGGATCAGGGGCAAGCCTGTATATAATGACATTTTTGTCGCTCATAGGTCATCCCTTAATGGGGGTTGAGGGGAGCAGGCGATGTCCAAGAAAGAGGACCATGGGTTCGATCCTCCTCTAACTCAGAACCAGAGGGAGAGACGGAGATTGCAACCTCCGAAGAAGCCTCTCATGTTCTGAAAGAGGCAACCAGTGTCATTGACATGGTGGAGACACCCTCCTATACCAAGTCCATGCTCAAGGGGCCCAAGCATGCAAAGAGAAGTCGGGCAAGGTGGTGTAGGGCCCAGATGATGGCCTCAACATGTTCTTCGAAGACATGGATATGGCCGCACTAGAGAATTTTTTGGGCTTAGTCACTTGGAGGTCTCGAAGAAAGATGTGCCCTCGGGTGCGTGTCACGCCCCAAATCGAGGGACATGACCGGCGCCCGACCGGGTAGCCCCAGTCAAGCGGACCTGGGGTGCCTTTCCTATCCCACGTGTTACCCTATATTTTTCATTACTTATTAAACAAGGGATTAACCACTTTATAATTGAAATAACCCTTTTATAAAAACATACACAACATAGTTGATTACTAAACAAGGCTTACAACTCACATTACACGACGTACAATACATAAGTTCATGACCCATATTTACTGTCTACGGAGCCTCTAAGATATGACAGGATAATACAGTACTTGCCGGTAACAAGGCTCTGGCTATACCTTACACAAAACCAAAATAAAACTCTGAAATAGAAGTGGCATGAGCCACGCAGGGCCCCGAGAGGAAAGGGGCTCACCCAAACGGCCAGTGGAAGATGAAGGAGTGCTACTGCCGATGAACTGA
>MU705984.1:397593-439602 GCA_026770625.1 Nicotiana glauca
GAGGTAGAAATTACTCAAAGTACTCTAAAAACCTTACCTTAGATCATAGGGATGAAGTTTGGGACGAAACTCCCTTGAGAGAGCAAGTCATAACCCCAAAAATGAGTTGGGAACACTCTAGACCGGTCTTGGGGTATTAAAACTTTCCAGGCGCCCGAACTTTTGCCTAGACGCGCGAAGTTTTGCAAACTTCGCGCGTTTTTCTGAGCATTCTGCCTCAGACGCGCGAACAACGCGCGAAGTTTCAAAGTTCGCGCGAAGTTATGTGCGACTGACACCCTCCCAGTAAAATGGTCATAACTTTCTCTATACACCTCAAAATGACGAACGGTTTGTTGCGTTGCAAACTAGACTCAAAGGGCTTTAATTTGATAAGTTGATCCTCACACAAATCCTTATACAACTGGAGATATGATCGTTCAAAGTGAGATCTTGTGTACACTCATTTACATATTTCATCTAATATGCAATTTTCCAACTTGGCTTAGACTTAGGCCTATCCTTAGTCCCCAAATCACTTATAATAAGACTTATACACTTATTAACATATCCAATTGATATACCATAATATCATAAATCCTTATTTGCACACGAGATAAAATAATTTAGCCTACATTTGCACGACGAAATCTTAAATTACTCGAAAAAAATTTCCGGGGCCTTACACTCTCCCCCCTTAGGATCATTCGTCCTCGAATGAGGATTGACGTCCGTTCACTAGCCATACTTATGTAACTGCAGCTTGTACACATTTTGAAATGTATCAACAGCCACGAATTTGGCTAACTCCATATATTTCTGAATATTTCGCCAGAGTTTCCTTTGTAACTCGGCCTATCCACCTATCAGAGAGCCTCCGAAACATATTTCCAAGCACCATTATACCATACACATTTCACATTAATCATTCACTTATCACTTGAATTTTTACAAAAACTTCATTTACCAAAAAAAGAAAAAAAGAAAGGGTTTACACAATCACTACTAAACTTGTTCAAACAGATGGGGATATTTTTCTCTCATCTCATCTTCCGCTTCCCATGTGACTTCCTCGACTTGTTGATTCCGCCACAACACTTTGACTGAAGCAATTTCTTTATTTCACAATTTACAGACTTGTCTATCAAGAATAGCAATTGGAATTTCTTCATACGATAATTCTTCAGTAACCTTGATGTCTTCAACTGGCACGATGGTGGACGGATCTCCAACAACTTTCCTTAACATAGACACATGGAACACCGGGTGCACTAAGGACATTTCAGGGGGCAACTCCAGTCTATAAGCAACTTGTCCGATCCTTTAAATGATCCGATAAGGCCCGACATATCTAGGACTCAGCTTCCCTTTCTTCCCAAAATGCATGACTCCTTTCATAGGAGACACCCTCAAGAATACCCAATCATCTACTTGGAACTCCAATTTTCTTCGACGTACGTCCGCATAGGATTTCTGGCGACTTTGGGAAGTTTTCATCCTTTCCTGAATGACCTTAACTTTCTCCATAGCCAGGTACACAAGATCTGGCCCTAGCAATTCTACTTCACCCACTTCAAACCACCCAATTGGAGATCTACACCTTCTTCCGTACAATGCCTCAAATGGGGACATCTGAATGCTAGCATGAAAGCTGTTATTGTAAGAAAATTCTATAAGTGGTAAGTGGTCATCCCAACTATCTTTGAAATCCAAGACACAAGCCCGCAACATATCCTCAAGCATCTGAATAGTCCGCTCGGCCTGACCGTCGGTCTGCAGATGGAAAGCTGTGTTGAGATTCACCTGAGTACCCAAACCTTGCTGAAATTTCTTCCAAAAATTTGCTGTGAACTGGGCCCCTCGATCCGAGATAATAGAAAGTGGAGTGCCATGAAGCCTTACTATCTCCTTGATATACAACTTAGCGTATTGTTCTGCAGTATCAGTGGACTTGACTGGCAAGAAGTGAGCTGATTTGGTGAGTCGATCCACTATTACCCAAATTGAGTCGAACTTGCGCTGAGTGTGAGGTAATCCTACCACGAAATCCATGTTGATCATCTCCCATTTCCACAATGGGATTTCCATGAGCTGGGTTAACCTACCGGGCCGCTGATGCTCAGCTTTTACTTGCTGATAATTTGGACATTTAGATACAAAGATCGCCACATCCGTTTTCATACCGTTCCACCAATAGATCTCCTTGAGGTCATGATACATCTTTGTAGAACCTGGGTGCACGGAATACCTGGAAATATGAGCCTCTGCCATCACCCTCTCCCGAAGCTTATCCACATCCGGGACACACAGCCTACCTTGACACCGCAATACACCATCCTCGCCGCTGAGCGAAAATGCTGAAGTCTTGCAATTCACAACTGCTTCCTTTATCCGAGCCAATGATGGATCCATAAACTGCTTTTCTTTGATTTCTGCCACCAGTGACGATTCTGCTCCATTATGCACCATAACATTTCCCTCGTCTGATACCGAGATGCGAACCCCCAAACTGGCCAATTGGTAAACCTCCCGAGCCAGGGGTCTCCGATCCACCCCCAAATAAGCCAAACTACCCATGGATTTTCGACTAAGAGCGTCGGCCACCACGTTTGCCTTCCCTGGGTGGTATAAAATGTTCATATCATAATCCTTGAGCAATTCTAACCACCGTCGCTGCCTTAAATTCAGTTCCTTCTGTTTGAACAAATACGGGAGACTCTTGTGGTTTGAAAACACATCTACATGAACCCCATAAAGATAATGCCGCCATATTTTCAAAGCAAATACAACTGCCGCAAGCTCCAAATCATGTGTCGGGTAATTCTTTTCGTGATTATTGAGTTGCCTGGAAGCATAAGTTATGACCTTTCCGTGCTGCATCAATACACACCCCAAACCAACCCTGGAGGCATCACCGTAAACCACAAGCCCCCCTGTGCCTTCTGGCAAGGCCAATACTGGTGCCGAGGTCAACCTTGACTTCAATTCCTGAAAACTATTCTCACAAGCGTCGGACCATTGGAATTTGACTGATTTCTGCGTTAATTTGGTCAATGGAGAGGCGATGGTAGAGAATCCCTCTACAAACCTTCGATAATACCCTGCTAATCCCAAGAAGCTGCGAATCTCTGTCGGGGTCGTGGGTCTAGGCCAATCCTTCACCGCTTAAATCTTCTGGGGATCCACCTGAATCCCCTCACTGGAAACAACATGACCCAGAAAAGCAACAGACTCCAACCAAAATTCACATTTTGAGAATTTAGCATACAACTGGTGCTGATAAAGAGTCTGCAAAACTACCCTGAGGTAATCGGCATGATCCTCCCTGCTTCGCGAATAAATGAGGATGTCGTCAATGAAAACAATCACAAAGGAGTCTAGAAATGGCTTGAAGACATGATTCATAAGATCCATGAAGGCTGCCGGGGCATTGGTTAGCCCAAAAGACATGACCAAGAATTCGAAGTCACCATATCGAGTTCTGAAAGCAGTCTTAGGAATATCTTGCTCTCTGATCTTCAACTGGTGATACCCGGATCGCAAATCAATTTTAGAGAAGAATTTTGCACCTTGAAATTGGTCAAATAAATCATCTATCCGAGGTAAGGGATATTTATTTTTGATGGTAAATTTGTTAAGCTGGCGATAATCAATGCACATCCGAAGCGAACCATCCTTCTTTCTGACAAAAAGAACTGGAGCACCCCACGGCTACACACTCGGTCGTATGAACCCCTTTTCTAATAAATCCTTCAGCTGCTCCTTTAACTCCCTTAACTCTGCTAGCGCCATCCTGTATGGGGGAATAGATATTGGCTGAGTATCTGGCAATACATCAATCCCGAAATCAATCTCCCTATCTGGCGGAATTCCTAGAAGCTCATCTGGAAACACCTCAAGAAACTCATTCACAACTGGCACGGACTCGGGGACAGACACTTCTGAAGTGGTGTCCGCCACCCGGACCAAATGATATATGCACCCCTTCTTAATCATCTTCGAAGCCTTAAGGTAGGAAATGAACCTACCCTTTGGCACCACATTATTTCCTTTCCACTCAATAACCGGCTCGTAAGGGAACTCGAGTCTCATGACTCTCGTTCGGCAGTCAAGTTTAGCAAAGCACGAATAGAGCCAGTCCATACCCATAATTACATCAAAATCTATAATCCCAAGCTCAATAAGATCGGTCGTGGTATCACGCCCACACACCGTGACAATACAATTCCTATAAACTCGTGTGGCTGTAATAGAATCACCAACCGGAGTCGATACAGAGAATGACTCATGAAGTTATTCGGGTTTTATCCCAAAACTTGAAGCAATAAATGGGGTGACATAAGACAAAGAGGACCCCGGATCAATAAGAGCATAACAATCAACAGCCTGAACAGACAAGATACCTGTAACAACATCTGGAGAAGCCTCAGCACTCTGGCGGCCACTCAAAGCATAGAACCTGCTAGGTCCACCACTACCCAGAGATTCACCCCTAGCTGCACCGCGCCCTGCTGGAGCTGGAGGACGCACTGATGATGTAGCAACTGAAGAACCGGATGACTGGGCAGATCCCCTACCCATACCCTGACTGGGCGCACGGCAGTCCCGCTGGATGTGACCTCTCACCCCGCACCTATAACATACCGGGATATCCAAATAGCAAGTCTCTGTATGAAATCTCCCACACTTGGGGCATGTAGCTCTCCCCTGCTGCTGGGGCCTCACTCCTGGACGACCGGACTGACGGGACCTCCTACTATCTGAACCTGGTCTCGAATGACTGCTCTGCTGATAACTGTGCACAGATGGCGGTGCACTCGCTGAGGACTGAGCATATGACTGGGATGGCCCTGATGACCCTCTCCCCGGAACTGGTCTCCCTGAGTGACCCATTGACCGGGCCCTGCTGCTACTCTCCCTTTCTGCCCGAATCTTCAACTTCCTAGCCTCTGTGGCCTGAGCGAACCCCACAATCTTCCCATAATTCATATCTGAGTGCAAAGCCGTTGTAGCAGCCTCATTCACCACTAAAGGACTAAGGCCCTGAACAAATCGCCGAACTCGAGCATCCATGGTCGACACTAACTGAGGTACATACTTGGACAATCTCACAAACTCCATGTGATACTCCCAAACACTCATACTGCCCTGTTTGAGAACCTCAAACTCAGTGGCACGGGCTGCCATTGTCTCGGCAGCAATAAGAGGTCCATGAAGGCATCTACAAACTCATCCCATCTAGCCGGAGGTCTCCCCTCCTCACAGGAATCCTCCCACATCTCAAACCACGAACGCGCTGCTCCCTTCAGCCTGTATGAAGCCAACTCTACCCCCTTTATCTCTCTAGCCTTCATCACTCTAAGGGTCTTATATATCTCATCAACGAAATCCTGCGGATCGGCCTCAGGGTCTGTGCCTGAGAATTCTGGAGGGGCCAATCACAGAAACTGGTGGACTCTGGAACTAGAGGAATCTCCCTATCCGCTGGAGGACGCAGGGGCATCATGAGATCTCTGGGCCTGAGCGGCCACTAACTGGGTTAACATACGGATGGCTCCTCTAAGGTCCCCATCAGAAACACTGAGACTGGAAGTTGGAACTGTATCAGAATCAGGAATATTGGCAGGAGGGATGGTGGCACCCTCCGCCGCAGCCGGAATAGGAATGCTTGGTTCTGGAATAGATGGGCCAGGCAGATTCAAAACCGTTGAGTCACTCTCACCCACAGCATCAGGTACATGATTCACAGCCACACTTGGGGTGGCATTGGCCCCAAGGCCGAGTCTAGCTTTCTTCTTAGGCGCCATATTCTAAAAATTTCGGAACAAGGCACGAATTAGACATAAATACTTCCACTTTTTACTTCACCGCATGATATATAATAACAAAGAAATGGGTAAATTCCTAAATGTCCGTGCATCCCCCTACTTATAGATGTGGTCGACAACACACCGATAAGAAGGGCGCTACTAGACACGGCTCCGAGACATCCTAGGACACTTTAAAACCTTGGGCTCTGATACCAAGTTTGTCACGCCCCAAATCGAGGGACATGACCGGCGCCCGATCGGGTAGCCTCAGTCAAGCGGACCTGGGGTGCCTTTCCTATCCTACGTGTTACCTATATTTTTCATTACTTATTAAACAAGGGATTAACCACTTTATAATTGAAATCACCCTTTTACAAAACATACACAACATAGTTGATTACTAAACAAGGCTTACAACTCACATTACCCGACGTACAATACATAAGTTCATAACCCACATTTACTGTCTACGGAGCCTCTAAGATATGACAGGATAATAAAGTACTTGCCTGTAACAAGGCTCCGGCTATACCTTACACAAAAATAAAATAAAACTCTGAAATAGAAGTGGCATGAGCCACGCAGGGCCCCGAGAGGAAAGGGTCTCACCCAAATGGCCAGTGGAAGATGAAGGAGTGCTACTGCCGATGAACTGAGGTACCTGCTACGGATCCACCTACAATCATAACACGAATGTAGCGCCCCCGGTAAAAGGGACGTCAGTACACTAGAATTGTACTAGTATGTATGAACAAGCTTTATCCCAAGTAAACTCAAGCCATAGACAAGTAAGTCACGGTAATAGAAACAACCAACAAATATGTAAAGAAATAACAAGACAAGCCAAACAAGTTTTCAACATTTAACTCTGTTTTCAAGAAGTCCTCATCCCATATACAAGTAGAAAACAACAATAGAAGCAACAACCAAATACACATGGAAGGCACAATAAATCCAAACAAAGGGACAATCAGTGCCCCACAAGTTACAAACTCTCCTACTATCTCCTTTCACAATGCCTCATCAATGATTTCACAATTGGTACACATATCGATTTCAATGGCGATTTCGATCGCTTTCCACCCTTATTACCTTTTCCACCCTTATTACCTCGGCCACCCTTATCACCCCAACCCATAATTTATCATTTTGTGTTGCGGCGCGCAACCCGATCCCACCGGACAATTTCATTTCACAACAATCACAACAACAACAATGAACAATTCACAAAGATCACAACAACGACAATAAACATTTCACAAAGATCACAACAACATTTCTTTAAGGAGTAGCAACAATGATTCACAAATGTTCCCATAACCAACAGTACCAATTCCATTATATTCAACAGTTCATAAGCAATTCAAGTCATTGCAATAAGTACCCACAAGAAGCCAAATATGTTATTACCACAGTTGTTCCAATTGCATCATTTATGATTTTCCTTCCATCATTTGTTTCCCAACTCTTACCACATAACACTTTCACAATCACGCATTTAATTCATTGTCAATTACTTGCACCATTAAACCACAAACACTTAATAAAACCAATCAAACACCCAACAAACCAACCACAAGAATTTCACAACAATCCACGTAGATATCACACACCAAATATTCGTACACCAAACAAGGTGATTTTACAAAGATCAAAGTTAGCCATACATACCTCGTTTAAGCTTTCCTTAAGTTACTACGACGTTTCGGAAATTCTAGCAATCCCAATCTACTTGAAACATAGCAAAATTAAACACAAATTAGGAAGGCATTCATGGTTTCAGCTCCTTGCAGCATTTTATCAAACACTAGTTGGGCGTCTTGATTTTTAATACTCTTTTACAAGATTTTCCTTCATTCCAAAACCCAATCTTTACCTATTTATGTTCATCAATCTTCCCACAACCCTATTTGCACATGCATGCATACATAGTACTACTATACCAAGAATCATACCTCAATGACCCATCTCACAACCTCTACAATACCAACATAACCTAGGTTAGGCACCTATGGCTCCCAATCACCCTCCCATGAGTTCTAATGTATGTATCTTACATGAATAATCACCATAGAGTAGTTAGAGATGATAGACATACCTCTTGTAGTAAGAATTTTAAGAATCCACACTTGAGGTGTTCTTGAAGAATTCAAGAATTTGAAGGAAAATCTAAGGATTTTGAAGATTAATCCTTGTTAGTATAAGTGTTTAAGAGGTATAAATTACTCAAAGTACTCTAAAAACCTTACCTTAGATCATAGGGATGAAGTTTGGGATGAAACCCCCTTGAGAGAGCAAGTCATAACCCCAAAAATGAGTTGGGAACACTCTAGACCAGTCTTGGGGTATTAAAACTTTCCAGGCGCGCGAAATTTCGCCCAGACGTGCGAAGTTTTGCAAACTTCGCGCGTTTTTCTGAGCGTTCTGCCTCAGACGCGCGAACAACGCGCGAAGTTTCAAAGTTCGCGCGAAGTTTCGCGCTACTGACATCCTTCCTGTAAAATGGTCATAACTTTCTCTATACGCCTCCAAGTGACAAACGGTTTGTTGCGTTGGAAACTAGACTCAAAGGGCTTTAATTTGATAGGTTGATCCTCACATAACTCGTTATATATCTGGAGATATGATCGTTCAAAATGAGGTCTTGTGTGCACTCATTTACATATTTCGTCTAATATGCAATTTTCCAACTTGGCTTAGACTTAGGCCTCTCCTTAGTCCCCAAATCACTTATAATAAGACTTATACACTTATTGACATATCCAATTGATATACCATAATATCATAAATCCTTATTTGCACACGAGATAAAATAATTTAGCCTACATTTGCACGACGAAATCTTAAATTACTCGAAAAAAATTTCCGGGGCCTTACAGATCGATTAGGCTAAGTTCGAGCTCAAGACTAGTGAAGTAATTCCCTTCTCCGACTATAGACCTCGAGCGTTAGAGAATGGTTGTTCTCAAAATCTTGGAGGATGTTCGGGTCTTGTCTGCTCCAGTGGGCTTAGCAACTACCTCTGATGTCATGTGACCGAGGAGGACCAGGTAAAGATGAACAAAATGGGCACATCAAGCCTCTTCAACGAGGTGCAACAGCTGCTAAACCGGGTAAGGAATCAACCCTTTTATACTCTTTTATGAATCTCACATTGGTTTTTGATGTCCTCTACTAACTTTATTATTTTACAGGCTCCAATGCTTCACTATGAAAGCTTCCTCCGATATCTCTTGGAGACTAGGAAAGCAATTTATGTGTGATTCAAGTGTGCCATCCTAAAGCTACTTGAACAAGATAGAAGAACCAGTTCCAAGTGTCTATCTTTTATTTCTAGTTCAATTGTAGTAGGTGATTTTACATTGTACCTTTCAGCTTTTATAGAAGCAATTCTATTAGGTACCTAGAGTGTTCAAGTTTGATTTTGACTTAGTTTGTTTTAGTATTTCCTTATGTGTGTGTCTGTATATATATATATATATATATATATATATATATATATATATATATTTGTTTATTTGAGGTCATTCGGATGTTTTATACTTCAATACCACACAAGAGGGGGGATGATTTGTGTAGTACCCAATTTTTGCTTGACTGAACTATAGAAGGACCTGGTTCTTCTATGTGTTCTAACTACTATTTATGCGAAATAATAAGTAAATAAAATAAAGAACACAAAGATTTTTACGTGAAAAACACATGGCTCAAAAGGTGAAAAATCATGACCTACTACTCAGTAGGATTTTCTCAAACTTCCACTAAAATCACTTAGCCAAAAACTCTTTGTAAACCTAGGATTAACTCTAATCTCGTTATGGCACATGACCTCAACTGTTGCGACAACTTCAAGTTAACTCTAACTTGAACATTCTAGGTACCTAACACAATTGCTTCTATAAAATCTGAAAGGTGCAATGTAAAATCACCTACTATAATTTAACTAGAAATAAAAGATAGACACTTGGAACTGATTCTTCTATCTTGTTCAAGTAGCTTTAGGATTGCATGCTTGAATCACACATAGCTTGCAAAATCACCTTGTTCTTTTACTCTCAATTTAAGTTTAACTTCTGCTTATGTACATTGCCTGTAAAAGAGAACAACACTGATATTTAATGGGTTAGTAATTAGAGATTGAATGGGATACAGATGCTACTCTTCTATTGTAGAAGATTTCTAGTTGATCTCATACTCTAACACTATCCTCTCCCTAAATTGTGTTCTCTTCATGTAAGGAGTCTTTCTTTCCTTATCCAATATGAAACCTTTTCGATAAGATCAGGAGATATTACTTCTGATAAGTTAGATTTATCTCCTTCACGTGCATCTCACATGTTTGGGTTGATCATGATTGTGCTTCACAAGATGGACCTGATCTATGTCTGAGTTCTTTTGTCAATCTTCAAAACGTCACCTGTACTTGTGCCAACAAATTCCCCCCTTTTGATGATGACAAACTTTGTGCTTTTCACTTACTTGGATCTTGTAAGAACTCAGCTTAACCATCAATACAATGTTTAGAAAATTCACTTATCATCAAGGACCAGGTTAATTAGGTTATAAATATCACTTATTCAGAATATGTAAAGCACAATATCTCTTCCCCCTTTTGGCATCATCGAAAAGTTGCATACAAAGTGTGAGTCCCAAATTTTAATAATTACTCATGGCCACTGGGGCAACTGCAAGTGCAATCAGGGATTAATCACCAGTAATCAAGCAAACATATTTCGACTATCAAGGAAAGATTAACATTTAACAAGAGCAAAAATAGTAGACACCATTTATAGAAGATATATTGCTACCACAATCCACAACCAAAAAGCAAAAAACATTCAAAACATGAGCAAAAAGAAAAATCCCTAATCCGGGTCACTAAAGGTACTAGACAGTTTCAGGAGATAAATGCTAGAATTCCTAAGGCTTGGGAGAGCTAGAGGGTTGGTTTTGGGGTTGGAGAAGATTCAGCATATTGTGAAGAATTCCATTATTCTTCTCCTTTTCCTTGGTGAGCTCAGTTCTGAGAGCATCCCTCTCAGATTCCACCTCTGCCACATGAGCCTTTAGCCTAGCTATCTCAGCATCCTTGGCTTCACTTTCCTGAATAAGAGCCTTGACTTTACTATTGATAGTAGTCTTCTTGGATGAACCAGGTTCATTTGGGATGGCATTGACTAAGTAGTCACAAGTAAGTAGAGTATTAATGCCAAGGTAGTCCTTTCTTGAGGCCATTTCCCATTTCTTCAGAGGCACATTGCACCTATCCAGAACCGTAGTCAGAATAAAGCCATAGGGGGTAGCATGAGCCTTGGAGCCATTGATGACCCTGTCCAGTAGCTTGATGATGAATGCAGGCTAGTTAATTTTCCTTCCACTTTCAAGGCACTCCATCAGAACTAAGTCCATATAATTTTCAATATGCCTTCTCTCCTACCTTACCAATAGGCACTTGTTGACAAACTCAAATAAAACTTTGTGATGCGGCTTCATTTCACTCTTGTGCACAAACATGGACTCATTGACCTCTGCAACATCGCAAAATCTCGTAGTGATTGTAAGGTCATATGGAAGTTAATCCAGACTTGGCCATCTCTGTCTGGTGTAATCATCATATCCCTTAGCAGGGATGTCTAGTATCTCTCCCAGTCCTCTACATCAAATGTCACTTGAATTCCTTTGACTTTGCTTCTAACTCTGCCATCTTTGGCTTCAGCATTTGCCATGAATTCAATGATTTCATTTTTGGCCAATCTCCCATCCATCTAGAGGACCTATGTCCTTCTACCCCTAAGCAACCAATGTGTCAACCAAACGAAACATCCCTAGTTCCACCAAATCTTTCAGCAATCTTCCCTTCAAAAATTTTCTTTTGCCAAACATGGCAAGCTTGTCTTTTTTACCATCAGAGTAATTTTCTTCTTCACCACTCCATTCCACATCAGAAACTCTAACTTGTTTACTTTTCACTACAGACCTTGTCCTCTTGGCCAATGAAGGTTCAACAACCTCAGACACAGAGGAAGACTTCTTGGGCTTTTTGGGCTTGGGGGTCTGAACCTCCACTGTTGTAACTTTCTCCTGATGGACATGTTCCATCTCCTCAACATCAACATCTTCTGAGGACTCTGCAACATTACCCTTTCCTTTATCCATCCTTTTCTTCTTACTTTTAGCTAAAGCTTTTTCTAGATCACTCTCACTCTGTTTCTTGTGGCTCTTTCCTTTGGCAAGGAAGTTTCAGTAGGTATTGGGGAGGCAACCTTTCATTTCTTGGAAAGTTTAGGAGCACTAGGGGCTTTTGGTGTGGGAGTTCTCCTCTTCTTTGGATCGTAACTTGCACCTACCTTTTTCAAGAGGTCTGCTAGGGTCTCTTCAACTGATGAACCAGGTTCATCTCCCTGTGAACTTAGATTAACTAACCCTTCAGCAGCTTCACCAGAACCACTTCCCCCTGACTTCTTGCAACTTTATTCAACATTTTCTTGAACCACCCCACAAATAGCAGGTATAGACAATCCAGTAATGGTGAATGATCAACCACTCATTTCCCTTCTCCCATCACTTCTACCTACTTTAGGTAATTCGACATCCCTTATAGTTCTAACCAACACAAGCCTACCTACTTAAGGTAATTCCACATCCCTTACCGGTCCAACCAACACAAACCTATGTTCTAAATTTTCAGCCAGAGAAGAACTTACCTTAGGGGATTTTTGAGCCTTATCCGAGTCAGAAGACCCATGTCCTTCCCCCTTACTAGCAGATTTGTATGACTCAAAATCAGAGTTAGAATCAGAGTCTTGAGCCTGACTTGCCTTTAATTGCTCATTTAATTTCTTTGAGAGAGAACAAGATGCTACCATTTTGTGAGCAAGCATTTTTACTCTTCTTAGCCTGGATTTGGGAGTCGTGCTAGGTGGATGAGGGGTAGATGAATCACAGGGAGTGGGCTGTGGAGGAGTTCCAGGGTTATCTTGTGGGTTTGACATTATAGCTAGTTTTTTGAGAGAATTGGTGAGTTATAACTTTGGAGAAGAAGGCAATTGAGAGTGAAGAGGATCTTTGATGGTTTTGAATTATGAGGGTGGCAGAAGGTAAGGATGAGTATTTAAAGGAAAAAACTCATTTAATGGATAATGGTAGCTTTAGTGGTCAATTAGAGGTCTAATCAACCTGAAATTGCAGGTTGAACAAACAGTTAGGCTTCCCTAGATTTTAGGCAATATTCGTGGTTAGAATTCTAATGAGAAAGGAATTGGTTCAAAGCCAAACGGATAGGATTTTCTAGGGAGTTGAACAATTGTAGGAATCTGCTCATGATTTAAATATTTATATTTCTAATTATGCAGAGTATAGAAAGCATACGTTGGCATTCAGATTAAACAATACTTATGAACCAGGTTTTTCATTTAGAATTCTCTTGACCATACCTCAATTTACCATAATAGAGAAAATTTTGTAAGAGATTAGTGAGTCATATTAACACATGTCACAGGAGTATACTATTTACAATATGAAGCTGAGTAAAAATTAATCTAGATATTTACATAAGTTTAGATTTCCTAGCCCCAAAAAATCATTTTTTTCAACTTGTTTTTCATTCATTTCTTTTCATTGTGTATTTTGAGCTGGTCCTATTAAGTGATCTTAATCATCCCTAATTCCAACCTATTCCTTTCAAAGTTTTCTCTACTCAGTGCTTTAGTAAAGATGTCAGCAATTTGTTTATCAGTAGCATAAAATTCTATGGTAATCAATCATTTCTCATAGTTATCTCTTAAAAAGTCATGTCTAACATCTATGTGCTTAGTCCTCTTATGATGAACAGGGTTCTTTGTCATACTTATAGCACTAGTGTTATAATAGAAGATAGGAATATAACCAACTTCAATGCCAAAATCTATCAGCGGCTATTTGATCCACAACAATTGAACACAACAAGAGGCAACAACAACATATTCAACCTCAGCAGTGGATAAGGCCACTGAATTCTGCTTTTTAGTAGCCCATGATACAATAAATGAACTAATAAAATGAGTCATACCTGAGGTGCTCTTCCTGTCCACAAGGAAACCTACATAGTCAGCATCAACATACCCTACTAGATTGAAATTACTACCTTTAGGGTACCAAAGACACATATCAGTAGTGCCTTTCAAATATCTCAGTATCCTCTTGGCAGCAGGCAAGTAAGATTCCTTAGGATTTGCCCGACAATGAGCACAAAGCCCTACACTGAAAACTATATCAGGTCTGCTAGGAATAAAATACAAAAGTGAACTAATCATACCCCTATACAACTTCTGATCTACAGATGAACCAGGTTCATCTATGCCTAATTTAGTAGCCATTGCAATGGGAGTGTCTATTTCCTTTGATTCATCCATTTTAAACTTTTTGATCAACTCTTTTGCATATTTCTGCTGATGGATCATGGTTCCATTTGGGTTTTGTTTGATCTGTAAGCCTAAGAAAAAGTTAAGCTCACCCATCACACTCATTTCAAACTCACTCCCCACTAATTTGGCAAAATCCTTACTTAGTTTGTCAGTGATTGCCCCAAATATTATGTCATCAACATATATTTGTTCCACAAGAAGATCCTTATTTTTTCCCTTAGGAATAGAGTACTGTCAATTTTACCTCTTTTGTAGCCATGTTCAAGCAGGAATTTTGACATTCGTTCATGCCATGCTCTAGGGGCCTTCTTGAGTCCATAGAGATCCTTGTCTAATTTATACACATGTTCCAGAAACTCCTTGCTCTCAAACCCTGGAGGTTATTTAACAAACACTTCTTCTTTTAGGTAGCCATTCAGGAAGGCACTTTTGACATCCATCTGATGAACAATGAATTCCATGTGTGCTGCAAAGGCTATGACGAGTCTTATTTCCTCCAGCCTTGCAACTGGAGCATATCATCATAATCTATACCCTCATCTTGGCTATAACCTTGGACCACCAGTCTTGCCTTGTTCCTTATAACTATTCCACCTTCATCAAGCTTGTTTCTGAAGATCCATTTTGTGCCAATTACTGTTGTCCTTGGGTCTTGGAACTATATGCCAAACTTGACTTCTCTCAAACTGATTGAGTTTGTCTTGCATTGAATTTACCCAATTTGCATCCTACAAAGCCTCAACAACATTTTTATGTTTAATAAAAGATAAGAAAGCATCAAAAGCACACATATTCTTTAATTATAATCTAGTTTTAACTACAGAGGTTGGATCAGTGATTATGTTCTCAATAGGATGAGAACTTTTATACTTGTGAGGTTTCACAACCAACTGATTTCTGCTTGATATTTCTCCTATGTTCTGTTGCTGAGGAACAGGGTCATGAACAGGTTCCTTTAGGGGATTGGTTTCAGTTCCTCTTTGTTCAGTTCGCCCTATCAGGTTGACCTAGATGGAAGAGCCTGTTCCTTTTTTTGGTGCAATGTTAGCTTGAGCAGAGACTTCACTCAAATCTTTTACTAGCCAAATAGCTTCATCTTTATGTTCCTGTCTCTCAGAAAGAATGTTAGTTTCATTAAAATTTATATGTACACTTTCTTCTACACACAAAGTTATTTTATTAAACACTTTATAAGCTTTTCTATGTGAATAATATCCCAAGAATACTCCCTCATCACTTCTAGGATCAAACTTACCTAGGGAGTCCTTTCCATTATTGTGCACAAAGCACTTGCATCCAAATGCCCTAAGATGGGATATATTTGGTTTTCTCCCTTTAAGTAACACATAGGGAGTCTTATCTACAAGAGGTCTAGTCATGCATCTATTAATGGTATAACATGTAGTATTTACAACCTCTGCCCAAAAGTTATAGGGTAATTTACTCGAAAGAAGCATAGTCCTAGCCATATCTTCAAGAGTCCTATTCTTTCTTTCAATTACTCCATTTTGTTGAGGAGTCGTAGGGGTAGAAAAATTATGATCTATACCATGCTCATCACAAAATTCGGCAAACTTAGCATTTTCAAATTCAGTTCCATGATCAGACCTGATTGATGCAAGTTGATTACCTAGTTGTTTTTGAGTTTTTCTAACAAAGGCAGTAAACATGTCAAATGCTTCATCCTTAGATGATAAAAATAGTACCCCAGGTAAACCTAGAATAATCATCAACAAGTACCATCACATATTTCTTACCATCTCTGCTTAATGTTCTCATTGGACCACAAAGATCCATATGAACCAGTTCTATCGTCCTGGTTGTGTTTACCATTTTCTTACTTTTAAAGGATGATATTACCTGCTTCCCCCTTGAACAGGCCTAACAAACTTTGTCTTCCTTGAACTTGATGTTAGGTAACCCTATCACCAGGTCCTTGGAGACTAATTTGTTGAGTTGATTCAGACTTGCATGACCAAGTCTTTTGTGCCACATGAGGGGATCATTGTCCAACACTCTCAAGCAAGTGAGTTCATTTTCTGAAAGAGTGGACAAATCTACAATGTAAATATTGTTAACTCTTTTTCCCTGCAAAACAATCTTGTCAGTGGTAAGATTAATCACAAAGCATTTGGTAGAGGTAAATGTTACAAGGTTACCTGTGTCACACAATTGTGATACACTGATTAGGCTACATTTCAAGCCATCTATCAATTATACATTCTCAATGGAAAGTGAGTCTGTCTTACCTACCTTTCCAACCCCAATAATCTCACCTTTCTTCCCATTTTCAAAGGAGACATTACCTTCTTTTAAGTCCTCAAGTGAAAGGAATTGGTTCTTCCTTCTAGTCATATGTTTTGAGCAGCCACTATCCATATACCATATTTGGCTATTTCCCTTCACTTGGGCCTGTAAAAAGAAATTAGGGGTTAGTCTTAGGAACCCAAACTAGTTTGGGTCCCTTTCTATAGGCAAAAGGGTAAATCATATTCCTTTTGGCCCACCCATGCAGCCTATTTTTCTCTTGAACAAAGATTCTTTTTCTTTTGACTGGCCTTTTCTTTTGCATTACATTCATTTTGTAATGACCAGCCTTGCCACAGTGTGTGCAGATTTTGTTTTCAGGAAGAGTGGTGTACTTGCTTTTGTGGTCCCACTTAGGTTCTTGGGTCCCACAGTCAAGTCCTCTCTTGTTGCTACTGTGGTGTTCTTGTAACCAGGATAGTGCATCAGAAGCCTTATTCCATTTGCAAGATCTGTCTAGTTCATGCTTTACCTTCCTTAGGTCTTCTTTTAAGACTCTTATCTGCTCATCTTTATTGTACAACTCATCCTTCATCTTTCCTATATTTTCTTCTAAGGTAAGATGTGTATGATCAGCTTTCTTCTTACCTGTTCCTAATTTCAGTTTTAAATTTCCAGGCCTAAGTTCTATGACACCGGTGTCAAGTTCAAGAACCAGGTTCTTCAACTCAACATTTACTGTCACTCTCATTAGCCCTAGATTCTAGATTGTTACACCTGGCTTTTAAGATAACACACTCCCGAGACAGCTATTCCTTCTCATTGTTAATTATCTCAAGGCTCATCGATGAAGTCTAGCAATAGTTCAGATAACCTTTCTTTAGATAAAAATTTAATCTTGTCTTTGAGATGAATCACACTAACCTCTTGTTCATCATCTGATTCTCCTATGGCCATAAGTGCTTGTTTATCTCTACCTTCATCTTATGAATCCTTATCTGATGTTTCTCCCCAAGAAGCAACAATAGCCTTTATTGATCCTTTGTTCTTTTTGGGTTGAACCTGTTCCTTCTTCCGGTTCCTTCTTTTATCCCTTTTCTTCTTCCATTTAATTTACCACTGAGGGCAGTTTTTGGTCATTTGATCAGTCTTGCCATATTTGTAGTAGCCCCCTTTGGTCTATTTCTCAAAAGACCTTGGTTTGTTGAAGGTTGTACCTCTTGAAAAACTCTTTCCTCTCATTAGATGATTTTTCAAATCCCTTGTGATCATGGCCATTTCATCATCCTCTAGATCTGCACCTTCAGCGATTCTAAGAGCCAGACTTATTTCCTTCTTTGGTGCATCCATTTTCATGGGTTGCCTTCTCAATTCATAGGAAGTGCGATTTCCAATCAGTTCATCCAACTTGAGAGTGGCAATGTCCTTTGATTCCTGAATAGCAGTAATTTTGCTTTCCCAAGTTACTGGTAAGACCCTTGTCAAGATTTTCTCCACTTTGACTTCTTCAAGGATAATTTTTCCAAGAGATTTAAGTTAATTTGTTAGTGTTGTGAACTTTGTGTACATCTCCTGGATAGTTTCTCCTTCCTTCATAGTGAAATACTCATATTAAGAATATAGTAGTGTTCCTCTTGATCTCTTTACTTGAGGAGTTCCTTCATGAGCCACTTGTAAAGTCTCCCATATCTCCTTAGCGGTGGTATAACTTTGAATCATACTATAGTCATCTGGATCCAGTCTACACACAACCTATTTCTTGGCCTTGGCATTCATTTCCCATTTCTTCAAGTCTTCAACAGTGCAGTCAACTCTTGTCTTTGGCACGTCCACTCCTTTAGCATTGTTATTTGTAGTAGCCAGGGGACCATCAGTAACTATGTACCAGAGTTTATATTCCTCTCCTGTGATGTGATATCTCATCATGTTCTTCCACCAAGAATAGTACTGACCATTAAAGAGCGGGGGCCTAGCAGTGGACTGCCCTTCCGAGTTTCCAGGTGGAGCACTCATCTTGATCTTTTACTAAGGTGTTAGCCTCTTCAAGGATAATCTTCTCTAATACCAGTTGATGTTTTATACTTCAATACCACACAAGAGAGAGGGGGTGATTTGTGTGGTACCTAATTTTCGCTTGGCTGAACTATTGAAGGACCTAGTTTTTCTATGTGTTCCAACTATTACTGTTTTCGGAATAAAGAAAATAAAGAACACAGAGATTTTTACATGGAAAACACCTGGCTCAAAAGGTAAAAAAACGACGACCTACTACTCAGTAGGATTTTCCCAAACTTCCACTAAAGTCACTGAACAAAAAAACTGCATTTATAAAAATGCTTTTGTAAACCTAGGATTAACTCTAATCCCGTTGTGGCACAAAGACTCAACTGTTGTGACAACTTTAAGTTAACTCTAACTTGAACACTCCAGGTACCTAATAAAATTGCTTCTATAAAAGTTGAAAGGTACAATGTAAAATAACTTACTAAAATTGAACTAGAATAAAAGGTAGACACTTGGAACTGGTTCTTCTATCTTGTTCAAGTAGCTTCAGGATTGCACGCTTGAATCACACATAAATTGCTTGGAAAATAACCTTGATCTTTTGCTCTCAATTTAAGTTTAACTTCTGCTTAGGTACATTGCCTGTAAAAAGAGAACAACACTGATATTTAATGGTCTAGTAATTAGATATTGACTGAGATACAGATTCTACTCTTCTATCGTAGAAGAATTCTATCTCATACTCTAACATTATCATCTTCCTAAATTGTGTTCTCTTCATGTAAGGAGTCTTTCTCTCCTTATCTAATATGCAACCTTTTCGATCAGATCAGGAGATATTACTTCTGATAAGTTAGATTTATCTCCTTCATGTGCATCTTACATGTTTGGGTTGATCATGATTGTACTTCACAAGATGGACCTGTTCCATGTCTGATTTCTTTTGTCAGTCTTCAAAACTTCACCTGTACTTGGGCCAACACATTTTATCGGGCTTTTGTGAATATATTTTGGAGTATGTAAAATTCTCCCTTTTGTTAATACATGTCTTTACTTTTCCAACATCTTCTTGTAATTTTCATTTGTGTATTATTTTTTATGACTTAGTATAAAACCAGATATGGTTCTAGAGCATCCACTTTTGAAGGTTCGAACGGAGCTCGACTTCATTAGAAACTTTGTTTTACTTATATCGTTGGACCCTCGGTGAAACCGAATGTTTTTAAGATGCTTAAATGTTTTTAGATGTTATTTTTGGCGTGGGTAACCACTTAGTAGGTTTCGAAATTTTTGTAAGGGTCTTACTTTCTAGTTACGAACTTCACACATATCCGAGCCATTGTTAGGGTGGCCATAGTATTTTATATTTGGGCACCGCCTAATGGGTTTGGTGCCTCTAAGATTTGGTAGCCCGGGCCGTTCGAACTTTCATCGGGCGATAGTGCCCGAGGAGGGGTAGCATATGGGCTTGATAGTCCCCAAGTAGCGGTATCCCATGGGCTTTAGTATCCAGGATTGAAGAAGCAAAATGCACAATAACAAAATGTAAGGGTAGAAATTTATTTCATTGCTTAGTATGCAAAGTACATGATTGAAGGTGCATAAAAAGTTGTGCCACGACTAGAGAGGACTATGTGGTTCATATGACCGTTTGGCCCTTACAATGAGTCCTATCAACTAAGCCTTAGCTTTTAACACATAAAATTATCTTTTTCCCTTGCTAAAGATCTTAATCTAAGGGTAATGGCCCCCAGTATTCGAGGTCGAACTCGTGAGGGCTCGGATACTATTGAACCTAAGCAAACGATCATTCATTCTGGTTTGAAACTGGTCTTCAAATATAAGGTAGCATCCTTTACTGTTACCTCATTAAAAACCTTGCCTAAAAATCAACTTCGGGACAAAATCGTTCAAGGGCAAAAGAGTGCAACACATGCTTTCAAACCTAATAGAAATATCTGTCCTTGGCTGATTACCTGCATATGTTAGTCCAATTTATAATATGATTAAAAAGAAATTGATTTTGTACCTTAGAAGTAGTACCACTTTAAGTGTGTCACGTTCTAGTTGTTTAGTAGTTGTAAGTCGTTTCCCGCTTCGAGTTCATATGAGCCTTTTTCAGGTTATTCCGACGACTTGATATGGTCCTTCCCAATTCGGGCCCAGTTTCCCTTCGTTCAGGTTCATAGTGTGTAGTGTTACTTTTCTCAACACCAAGTCCCCGCCTTGAAGTATCAGAGGCTGGCTTTTGGGTTGTAAAACTTTTCTACTCGCTACTTCTGGGCGGCCAACTGGACCATGGCGGTCTCCCGCCTTTCATCCATTAGTTCTAGGCTCGTGATCATGGCCTCTCTATTCGACTCTTTGGTCGCATTCTGGAACTTGAGGCTTGGTTCTCCCACCTCGACTGGTATTAAGGCTTCGACTCTATAGACTAAAGAAAATAGGGTAGCCCCGGTTTTTTATTTTGAAGTCGTATGCGTAATGAATCGGCCATTCATTTTTAGTATTTTAGCCATGACCCCCTATTTATTGGCTCCTATATGTTGTATTATGGTTATTTGATTTTTCGGGGATGTTTGGTTTTGGTTCGGGTGAGTTTCAGAGTAAAATGGAACACATTGTCCCTAGGTCGGAGGCTTAAGTTGAAAGAGTTGATCGTAGTTTTCCTTTTGTGTGGACAACTTTATAATAGTTTTTTGATGTTTCCAATAGATCTGTATGGTGATTTGCATTTAGGAGTGTGTCCGGATGTTAATTTGCAGGTCTATTGATCGTTTCGGCTTGAATTGGCAAAAGTTAGAAAGTTGAAGGTTTGAAAGGTTGAAAGTTCGATCGGGACTTGACCTTAGTGATACCAGAATCAGAAGATGGAATAGGTCCATCATGTCATTTATGACTTGTGTGTAAAATTTGAAGTCAATCAGAGTTGTTTTGGTATGAATCGACATTAGTTTTGGAGTTCAGAAGTTTATATTTTCAATAATCTTGAATTGGGTTGCTATTCGTAGAATCGATGTTGGTTGATGTGGTTTTTGCCTTTGAGTATGTCTTTTATGTATTTTGGAACTTGTCGGTATATTCGGACAGGGTCCCGGGGGGACCAGGGTGTGATTTGGATTGAATCCGGATCAAATTTTGGACTTATGCATTACTGAACCTCTGTTGTGTCTGGTGCGATCACACCTGGTAATTCTGGGCCGTAGGTGCAGCACTACAGAAGCGGCCCACAAGCCGCAGAAGCGAGGTTGGACCTTCCCAGCTAGGACTATTGATGCGGTCTTCTATCTGCATGAGCGGAAGCGCAGCTACAGAAGGGACATCACAAGAGCGAATTTGAGTGTGTTGGGGAAGGACCGCAGATGAGGCCAAAACTCCGCAAGTGCGGGCTCACAGAAGCATGCCATTGGTCATAGAAGTTCGGGCGCAGGTGCGCTTCGATGTCCATAGAAGCGCATTTTCAAGACTTAAATCATTGTTGCACCTGTGATGTAATTTTTGCTGAAGCGGCTGTTAGCCTGCAAAAGTGAAATCGCTGGCCAGAAATAGGTAATTTTTAGGGTTTGATTTCATTGTCCATTTTTGAACCCAGAGAGCTCGGTTTGTGGCAAAATTTCGAGAGATTTTCAAGAAACTCATTAGGGTAAGAAATTCTAACCCGAATTTGACTATATTTAATGAATCCATTATTATTTTCATCATCTAATTAGTGATTTGAGTTCGAAATTTGGGGGAAATTTATAAAAACTTTTTAGACTAAATTTTTCGATTTTGAAAGGTGATTTGAGGTCGGATTTGAGTAATTCTTGTATGGTTGGACTCATTATCGAATGAGTGTTTGAGTTTTACAATTTTGATTAGGTTCCAAGACGTGGGCCTAGGGTTGACTTTTTGAGTTGATTTTTTATCTCTCCTTAAAGATCGTAACTTTATTGTTCAGAATAGTTTTGTATAGTTTATACTTATGATATGAAGTTATTTTGGCTGGATTCGAGCCGTTTGGAGTTTGATAATTGAGAGAAATGCCTACTAATGGATTAAGTTTGCGTGTTTTGAGGTAAGTGTCTTGCCTAACTTTGTGTGGGGGAATTACCCCTTAAGATTGATGTTGTTTTGTGTTAATTGTGATACATGAAAGTCGTGTACGCAAGGTGACGAGTTAAATTGACTGGTTTTAGCTATGTTGATTCCTTTCATGCCTTAATTGAGTTACCTTAACATGTTATATTCATCATCATTAGTATATCTTCATATACTCTACTTGTCTTATTTCTTACTTGGTAATTGTCTTTACATGTTTAGTGAAATACTTTGTGATTTGAGACTACAAGGCAATACCTCGGTAGTGATTCTGTTGATACTTTTCTATTACTTAACTTGTGTTTTGTTGCTTTGTTCAGTGTCATAGCATTCCTTATTTCCTTCCATGATGCATTATTTATCTTAGTTTAGTGTAGCTATTCTCGATATATTTTTTTATTGTCTCATTTCTATTGTTATCATTCTTACATTGTTATATACTTGTTCAGTTTCTTATTTATTTTAGTAGGGCCTTAACCTGACCTCATCACTACTGTACCGAGGTTAGGCTTGGTACTTGCTGGGTATCATTGTGGTATACTCATGCTACGCTTCTGCACATCTTTTTGTGCAGATCTACGTACCTACTACCACTCCAGTCACCAGTGAGATGATCCTGGTTTCGGAGACATCAAGGTATACCAGTCGCGTCCGCAGGCCTCGGAATCACCCTCTATCTAGTCTATTTTCTTTTATTATCCTTTTATAGACACTGATGTATAGGGATGTTTAGTTCCATCTTATACAGATTGTGACTTGTTATTCACCATATTTTTGGAAGTTCATTTATGATGAGTTGCAGAGTTTCTTTGTAATAGTGGTTGGGTATTTGATAGTCTATTTGTTATTTCAGTTATATTCCGCATGTATGTTACACTTACCTAGTCATAGAGACTAGGTTCCATAACGACATCCTACAGAGGGATCCTACAAGTTAGTATCAGAGCTTTATGTTTATAGATGTTATGAGTCACAAACAGGTTTAGTAAAGTCTCGCGGATCAGTATGGAGATGTCTGTATGTATCTTTAGGAGGTTATTGAACTATTAGGAAAATCTTCACTTCTTTGATTCCTTATCGTGTGAATTTGTTGACTTAGAAATTATAAAGCTCTGTCTTTCTATTCTATAACACATGGTGAGGACATGCACAACTGGATCTGATGATCAGACACCTGCGCCCTCTACTAGAGCCGCGAGAGGTCGAGGACGGGGCAGAGGCTAAGGAAGGGCACGTAGTGCAGTCAGAGCACTTGCCCGAGCTGATATAAAGGAGCCCAAGTAGCTCCAGTTGGAGGGCAGACACCTAAGACGCATCTTACTGCCCCTGCACTTCAAGAGACCCTCACCCAGATTTTGAGCATGTTTGGCACTCTAGCTCAGGCAGGGTTCATTCCACTTGCTCCTGCCACATCTCAAGTCTAGGGAGGGTCACACACTCTCACTGCCCATACCCTAGAGCAGCGGGTTTAGGTTGACCGGGTCCCAGAGGCCATACCAGTGTAGCCAATCGTCCCAACTCATCCCGAGGTCAACACAACGACATCTGAGGGGGAGCAACTCAAGCTCGAGAGGTACAACAAGTACCACCCTTCGATGGCCCCCCAGAATCGAGGGCCTTGCAAACCAAAGTCGCCTGGTTCTCGCTCGAGGAAAACAAGACTTTGTACAGAAGAACCTTTGATGGCCCCCTAGCGGTATATCTAGGTCCAAGTGATAGAGACTATGTACTCTGAGAAATTCAAGAAGATACTTGCGGAAACCATTCTGGCACCGACTCCTTAGTCCGAAAGGTGATCAGGTCAGGCTACTACTGGGACAACATGGAAAAAGACACTAAGGAATTCGTCCAAAAGTGCGACTAATGCCAGTGATTCGCCCCCATGATTCACCAGCCCGGCGAGCAACTACATTCGGTCTTATCGCCATGGCCATTCATGAAATAGGGAATGCACATTGTCGGCCCCCTGCCAACGGCACCAGGTAAAGCTAAATTCATTTTATTTATGACTGACTATTTCTTAAAATGGGTGGAAGCGCAGGCCTTCAAAAAATAAGAGAAAAAGAAGTCATTAACTTCATATGGGATTACATTATGTGCCGATTAAGGATTCACTCCGAGATAACATGCAATAACGGGAGGCAGTATATCGGGAGCAAGGTAAAATAGTTCCTTGAAGACCACAAAATCAAGAGAATCCTCTCAATGCCTTACCACCCGTGTGCAAATGGCCAGGCCGAGTCCACAAATAAAACCACCATACAGAACTTAAAAAAGAAGCTACAGAGCACCAAGGGAAAGTGGAGAGAAACGTTGCCTGAAGTACTATGGGCATACCAAACAACTTCAAAATCAAGCACATGGGAAACACCTTTCTCTCTAGTATACAACACCGAGGCTTTGATAACGGTGGAGGTCGGGGAGCCAAGCGCCAGATTCCAACACACTACCAAGAGCTCGAACAACGAGGCCATTACAACAGCCCTTGAACTACTCGATGAAAAACGAGAAGCCTCGCAGGTTCGAATGGCCGCCCAAAAGCAAAAAGTCAAAAGGTATTACAACAGGAGAACAAACCTCCGGTACTTCACTATTGGAGACTTAGTCCTAAGGAAAGTCACTCTCAACACCGAAAACCCTAATGAAGGAAAGCTAGGCCAAAATTGGGAAGGACCGTACCGTGTCCTCGAAGTAGTCGGCAAATGGTCTTATAAGCTCGGTACCAATAGAGCGAGCAACTTCCGAGCAACTGGAACATATTAATGCTAAAACGGTATTAGTGCTAGGGCATCCGATTAAAAATTCCGTAAACACCCTCGAGCAGGCGTTGCACTCTTTTCCTTCGACCGGATTTTGTCCCAAGAAGGGTTTTGCCGGCAACGTTTTTAACGAGGCAACGACCACATGCTACCTAAAGAGGCTCCACAAGTATTCAAGATTCCTTTTTTCAATCAACCTACAACACTAGAGGATATCCCCCCCTAGGAAGGCCATACACTTAGAAGAACCAAGATATCCTGAATAAGGCATCAACAGGAAAGTAATGTACCAGGCCAAACGGTCGAACAAACCGTGCCCATATGAAGAAATCGAGCCCTTAACAACAAAAACATGTATACTTGTGCCAAGTAATCGAAGAATACGAAGAATACCTTTTCATCAAAGCATCTCACGCCTCAAAGGAAACCCGACGTCCTAGAAAAAGGGACTCTTCATAAAAAATATCCCGAACACTCAAAGACTGGCATCAACAATTCGGAACCCGCATAACCGCAGGGTCGAAACTCCAAACTCATAAGCCCTCGACGAAGCAGCATGAAAATCACAAAACATCTCCAAGGCCAAAAGTGCCCCCGAACACTCGGGGACTGACGTCAAAATCTCATAAATTGCATGAGCTCAGGGTCGGAATCTCCAAAATAGTAAGCCCTTAATGAGGAAATTCCAAGCTCACGAGTAACGGCTCCCGAGCCCAAACAACTTCGATCACTCAGAGACTGTCTCCAATCGCCATTCATTACCCCGAGCGGGAAGACTTGGTCTGGTAAGACCTCAAAGGCCTGAAAAATATGTAAGACCTCAAACAAGTCATGAACCATACTTGTGCCAAGTATCAACAAAACTGTAAGACCTCAAGCAAGGCATGAACCATGCTTGTACCAAGCATTTAAAACTGTAAGACCTCAAGCAAGGCATGAATCATACTTGTACTAACTATCTAAAATCTGTTATACCTTAAAGGCATGAAAATTTTGTAAGACCTTACTACAGGCGTCAACTCGACCCCGAAGTTAAGGCTATATATCAAACTTGTAAGACCCCTAAAAGGCATACCCTCAATATAGACACCTAAACTACTTCATTTGAGATCAAAATGGCTCCGGCCAAGCACAAATGACCACAGTCATAAGGCTGTACCAGCCAAACTAACGTGTCTCAGGGACGCCCCACCATCGCTACAAAATCACAGGCCTTTAATTACTTCGAATCTACTTTGAAACGAATCGGTTAAATAGGATACCTCGAGATAGGCAAAAGAGCTTCAACCATGTCAGATCCACGTCACTGGCTTTGAGATACTCAACTTCCGAGCCAAACCTCCGGAGGAGCTCGATCATCGCCACAAAATAACTTGAAATCGAGGTTTTTCCTGAACCGATGAAGGGTTAGATAAAAACTACTTCAAAAACTCGTTAACGAGGGGAAAATAAAGCTAGTAAAAGGTCGCTTCAACCCAAAGCGTAAGATCCATTGTCGCCAACTTACATTAAAAGGCTGCATCGGCCCAAGGCGTAAGAGCCATAGTCGCCAGTCTACATAAATCTAAAAACTTAAGGGTTGATTGAGCTCGAGTCGAAACCCGACTCGGAGACTGAACCCAAAATAGTTAATTACATATGCCTTAGGGCAAGGTGTAAGAGCCATTATCGCCAGTCCATATAAATTTGAAAATATAAGGGTCGATTGAGCTCGAGTCGAAACCCGACTTGGAGACTGAACCTAAAATAGTTAACTACATATGCCTAAGGGCAAAGAGTAAGAGTCATGGTCGTCAGCCTAATGAGCCTCAGGGCCACATACACATAAAAGGTCACTTTGACCCAAGGCGTAAGAGCCATTGTTGCCAACTCGTGCAAGCATAAAGGCTTGAGGGTCAAATGAACTCGAGTTGAAACCCGACTGAGAGACTAAACCCAAAACAGCTAATCAAAACATGTCTAAAGATAAAAGCATAAGAGCTCAAAAGCCAGCTTGAAATAAAGGTCACATCGACCAAGTGCGTAAGAGCCTACTGGCCAGCCTAATAAGCCCCAGGTCTATATCACGGATCTAAGGATTCCTACCAACTCAGAGACTAGTTCGCCTCATTCGAGATAAGAAGGGATACAAAAGAAGTGAAGCCACGAGGTTTCTTTTATACATATGTGAAAAATGCAATCTCCATTTACTGCATACTATAAAAGTACTATGTACAAAGAGGGAAACAAACAAAATCCTAATTCGTCGTTGAACCTACATTCTCAATGGGTCCACCAAGGGTTGCATCCTAACAACTACGGGTCCTTCAGCGGCCCCTTTTTGGCGGCACCTTCCCTTTTCGGGGCTCCACCCTCATTTTTATAACCGCTTGAGCCACCGCCCAGCACGCCTCCAAAAGCCTACCCTCGAGAACCCAACCTAGCATGTTCTATAACTCGAGTTAATTTCAGACAGTCCTCCTCAGATGCCCTCTCGATGTGAGCGCTTGCCGAAATAGTATCCTCTCTATGCAAAGATATAAGCACCTCAGCTTTTGTTTTGATCCCGGATAGTGAAGCTACCAACTCAGAATGGAGACCTATAACTTGTCACTATCCTCCTTCGCATCATTGAGTTGACGGCCAACTAAGGTCACCTTCTCCTGTAGGGCATCCTTCTCAGAAGTTATTTCCCTCGCATGCCGTTTAAGTTCGAAGACTTTGAAATCTCTGGCCTAGAGCTCCTCCCTTAGCAAGGCACCTTCCTTCTCAAACTGCACAAATCAAATCCAAGATGTTAAAACATTGGGATCTAGCAAAAATTTAGTTAATAGAAAATGGGGACTGGGTAACCTGTTCAGTAAGGTAAGCCTTCTCACGCTCATAACGGGTCACCTCATCCTGATACCGGGTGAAAGCGTGACTATAAAGCACACTGGCCTGAAGCCATGAAAAAAGATAAGCTAGAAAGATAAAGATCAGACCAGTCCAGAGCGGCGGACAAGGTTCGTGAAAATTACCCGCTCGCAAAGCCTGCTCTTCTCACCGAAGACGAGTGAAGCATCGATTTTAGGAATTATCTCGGGAATGGTCGGAAACCTCTTGAGTGCATCTCCGCCTTTGAGTGGTATCCCCGCATCGGAGGGTTCTTCATGCAGTCCATCTTACACTCCCTTAGGAGGTAGGGTTGTTCCCTGAAGGGAATCGATCATGACCATAGCACTATCAGTACTAATCGGAGCCATCCCTTGTCCATTCAGGGCCCCAGAGCTAGGCCCCTCTGAACCGCCTACCAAAGGCACCCTGTCCCGAGGGGAACCCTAGCCACCAGCCATCTCGGGGTAGTACTCAATACTCCGTCAGTTGTCTCTCCACTTCCAAGCTGGGCCACAACGACATCCAGCACCGGCTCAGAAGCCACCACCTGTACAGCTCAAGGTTTGGCTAGGTTTATACATCCCTTGGGGGTTGTCGAGAAGCTATTTTACCCCTCGCCTTCAAATCAAGGATTCCCCACCGTTTTGGAGTCAGAGCTACTGGGTCGGCCTTAGATTCTTCCACCTTAACCTTCTTGGATTCCGATGGTCCATCTGATGGATCCCTTCTTTTCTTCCCTTTGCCGGGCACTAGAGCACCCTCCTCGACAGGAAATTCTCCCTTCATCAAAGGGACTTCTCCCAAACCTACACAAATGCAGTAGGTAAACACAAAGAACAAGAAGGCTATGCGACTACAACAGGGGTAATAGCTCACCATGATCCTTGGCTTCCCATCGATCTTGGGATAAATCATGCCACACTTGCTCAGCATATGGGAAATCGAATACAGAAGGACGACCCAATTTTGGAGATCCAAAACTGTGCCAGGGTCAATTACTGTGGCTACAGTGGCAAGACTTGGAAGAACACAATCAAATAGAAGCAAAGAAAGGCTAGATAACGTGTCTACTTACACTCCGCATTCCACCTCTCGGGGAACGACATCTTTTCCGCTAGGATCAGGTCATAAGTCCTCACTCGCACAAATTGGCTTATCCATCCCCCATTCCCGAGCTCCTCGGTACAGGCAAAGAGGGACGTCGGGGCTCCATAGCGGAGCTTGATTAGGCCTCCGCGAAAAAGACGAGGGCTATACATCCCAATCAGGTGATTGGGGGTGAAGGGCATCTCCTCGATCATATTTGTGTAGTATCTAATCATATAAATAATGCGCTAGAGCAAAAGATGAATTTGGCTGAGGGTTACTTGATACCGTCGGCAAAATTTGAGAATTACGGGGTCGATCGGGGGCGAGGATGGCCCGACCGGCCCTTAGGTAAACGGATAAGTATACACACTTAGAAAGACGGCTTTGCATGTCATACTATCTTTTTCCCAAGTAGAAATATCCACAAGCACGGCATCCCCCCAGTGACAATCAGCCCTCACCCTTATGACATCCGTTACCGAGCTAATATACTGAGTCACATGCTCACAACACTCTGGCTTTGAAGAAGTCCTCTCGACCTTGAAATCAGAAGCCATCGCAAAAGATCCTGGGACACATTCCTCAGCATGAGGAGGTATGGCTGCTTCACCTTGAGACAGAAGCGAAGAGGATGAGGCTGCATTCTCCTGAGAGGTAGAGGTGGAAGTTTTTGCCATTCTTGGAAAGTTCCAAAGGAAAAAGGGGGGTTGCATTCCTATGAAAGAACAAAAGTAAAACAATTTTTTTCTAGGTATTGGGAATATAGTGAGTTGCAAAGAACGAGAGGGGGAGCATTTATAGAAGCCCCAAGTGCACGTTAGGGAAGGCCAAGAGACAGCTAACTGCCATAATCAATGCAAAGAACTTCAGGAGAACCGTGTGCATCATCTCTCGGTGCCTTATGATTGCCATCGTTACAAGAGTACCGGATGGGGCAAAAGTTCAAGGTCGTTTCTTATCATTTTCACTCTAAGAAACGCGGAGACTATCTGTATATGGCAAAATCGGAGGGTCTAATTTCCCCATCATTTTGATGCCCCACGAATACACTCTCCGAGGCTCGAGACTTGGTCTGAGGCTGTCCCTCAATACCTGGCGATGCCCGAGGTCAGGGTACTATAGATCAACGGATATATTGGAAAAGAGGGGAACTCCAAAGGGGTGCAGCTAGAACCGACAAAGCCTATCAGGCTAGTCTGAGCCCGCATCGTAACGTCAACTAGTTGTCCCATCTCCATATCTTTATAATTAATGCATTTTGTACTATGTAGGGATTCCCCTCCTATATAAAGGGGATCCTTGTCATTTTATAAGTTCCGGTTTGCTTTAGCTGCTCCACATCAAATATAGAAGAACATTCTCTTTGTTCTCTAATATAATCTTTTTATATTATTGTTCTCACTTGCTAGATTCATATTTCTTCTTCATTTATTGCCCATATTTGGTCATACAGAGCCTCTGTTAATTTTATCATACCTATTAGCCCTATCCTGAGCACCCTCGATAGCTCGTTGTCGAGCTATGGAATCGACCTCGAGGCCCCCGAATCGACCAGCACGAGGCCTTGATTCATAACCTATTGGTTTGATTATCACTCTCTCTTTAACGTTACTTTGTCCCTAAGTCCCACATATCTAGCATTAACAGCTTAACAACTAGCATAAAAATAAATCACGTAGTTTTAAAGTCCCATCAACAAATTTAATAGTTATTACCATTTTCACGGTAAACACTGAGTTTCTTCCATAACACTCACATTATGTGCCACTGATGTGTGATTATTATAACCACCTCTCCTTTTGTTGTTGATTCTAAATCCTGGTGGATGGACCACCAGTTTATAGCATGTGTCCCTTTGGTTTCCTTTCAATTTTTAGTAATCACATTGCTGATTTGCATTCTTCCTGTACTTTACACTAGAGCTAGTTGCTTAAACAAAAGAGCTACTCTCAGTGTTCACAGGTCCACTTCCCATAACTCCAGTTTGTTCACCATAACCATTGCTTAGCCTCTAGCTTTCCTCTTGAATTATCATTGAGTATTCTTGGTCCAGAGAAGGCGTTGGTTGCATCATCAATATTTGGCTTCTTTGTGGTGCATAGGTATCATTTACACCCATTAAGAACTTCATAAGTTTCTGTTGATGAAGAAACTCAACAAAAAGTTTGGACTTTTTACAGTTACATGGTTGACCAATTATTGACTCAAATTCATCCAAAAGGTCATTCAAATTAGAAAAGTATACTAATACACTTGAAATCCCTTGCATCAAACAACTGATTACCCATTTCATATGTTAAACCTAAGTCGCATTTACCTTATTAAAACGATTCTTAAGTGCTTCGTATGCTTTCTATGCATTTGAGGAATAGAAAAATCCTTTTCTAAGCTTATTTACCATTGAGCTCTGGGTCCAAGACTAAACTATTGAATTACAACGATCCCATTGGCATAATTAAAAGGTATTTTTTCATATTACTCTCTCGCACAAGTTCCATCGACAAATCCTAGTTTATTCTTCACTAGGAGTGACATTTTCATGGATCAACTACAGTTTGAGTAGTTCTCAATTCCAATCAACAATTGAGGAATGAGTGACAATCATGGTTTATCCGAGGGATGAACATACAAGGGATCATTGCAACCGATTTGTTGAGTGTTTGCATACGTAGATTCAGCCGTGATTTGAGGTGAATCGTTCGTCATATGTGCAGAAAACTAACAATTTTGATGAATTAAGAAACTTTGACCAGAGAGAAATCGAAGACCCTAAATAGGTAGAAGAGGGGAAAAATGACTGTACTCAATCAATATAAAAGCTCGCTACTTTGATCGCCAAGAACCATACCATGTTAAATTCCAGCCCTAGATTTCGCCATTAGCGAGCTTACTAAAGATGAGAAAGAGGAGACGTAATTATATAGAAGGTAGAGATGAAATCAAATCATCGATTAATTATCTTGCTTGAAAAAGACACTATGTATTTATCCTAAAAATTAACAGATCTACTAACCGACTAATAGAAAAAATGAATAACTAACTACCTTCTATAAGAGTATAAGTTAAATACAAAAATGTACAACTATTTGTAGCTCTAAATTTCAACAATCACATTCCCAGTCCATTGGCATAACCACCCAAATCCATTCAAAGATATCAACTGAGTTAATTAATAATCCGCTATTGTAAATATATCTAGAAGTTAACCAATTGCTATGATATCATGTAAAGAATAATAAAAAAAATATTTGAAAACCTTTTTCTAGACCAAGATCAATAACTAAAGTTGAAAGATTCAACTAAAGAAAAGGAGGCTATAAAAGGAGAAAAAAGATTTTGGAAAGGGGAAATTTGTTATTGAAGAGGACTTCTTGAATTGGCTTGGTTAAAAATGGTCAAGACTTTCCTTATTTGTACTTTGTTTATCTAGAAAATGGTAATTACAATTAGATTTGATTTTGTGGTTCTAAAATACGTGATCTATATTTATGCTAGTTGTTAGAAAATAGATGCTAAGTGTGAGACTAGTGAATGAGATCGGAAATCAAAAGTAGTATGTTTAAGCAAACCGAGTGGTTGAGAATCGGGGCCTTGAGCCAGGTTATACAAGGCCTCGAGGTCGAGCCCGGTACGAAGCTGTGGACAATCGATCAAGGCTATAAGTTTTGAGATCTGAGCTTTTTATGATCAATAATGTGCAATAAATGAAGAACAATTAACAAAATACAATAAATATAAGCAGTAAATGTAAATAATAGAATAAAGAGAGGATGTATTAGAGAGCAGAGAATGTTCTTGTATTAAATGTTGTATTGGGTAATATCGTGTGTGCAAAAAATAGTAAATGTCCCATTTATATAGGAGGAGGGAATCCCAGCATAGTACATGTGCATTAATTACAAAGAAATGTAGCTGGTACATATACTTAGCAGTCTGGTATTGTTCTTGTAGGCGATGTTAGTTTGGACCATGTGCCTAGGGAACTTCCTGTTTATCCATGATAACTGTCAACTTGTGTTGCCCCGAGGTTAGGTATAGAGAACCCTTTGAGGTCGAAACCTCGAACTATTCCCCCGGGCTTTCAAGGCCTTTCGAGGCAAAGCTATGGAGAAGACATAATGATCGTGAAATCGGGCTTTCCAATTTCACCCGTCTACAGATAGTCCCCGTGTTTATTAAAGTAAAACGATAAGAAACAATCTCGAATTCCTGCCTCTTCTATACTTCATTCACGACATTGCCTAATCAAGCGATTGACATGACAAAATGAATGTCCACATAGCCCTTAGAAGCCTTCAAATTAATTACAACGACTTGCTATCCTTTGGCCTGCTCCAACGCGTGTGTTTGACCTCTATAAATACTTCTTCTTTCACTCCTTATTTTCCACTAAACCACCTAGCCCTCAAAAGAGTTCTTCTTACCTCTCCCTTGTGTTCTTTTCTGAAATGCAATTTTCATTTCTCCTCTGAAACCTTTTAACAAGAATGGCAAAAACTTACACCTCTGTTCCTCAGGAAGATGTGCCTTCTTCTTCCTCACATCGTCTAAATGTAAATCAACAATGCCCCGTATCCTAATATGTTAGTTCAATAGCAGACGTAGAAAGGGTGAAGGCCGACTGCCAATGGGGGAATGCGGTGCTTGTGAAAATTCCTTCTCAGCAGGAGTACATAACGACATACAAGGCTGGCTTCCTCAGTGTGTATACTTATCCGTTTACCCTTGGCCCATTGGAGCCATCCTCGCCTCCAATAGACCCCATGATCCTCGATTTCTACAAACGGTATCGAGTAACCCTCGGCTAGATTCATCCATCATTCTGGCACATTATTTACATGACCAAATATTATGTGAACATGATTAAGGAGATGTCTTTCAATCTTCCATGGGGTCCTAATAAAGCTCCACTATCATACCTCGACGCCCTTTTTGCTTGTACTGATGAGGTTAGGAATGGAGGGTGGATGAGACATTTTGTCTGAGTTGGGACTTCGAACCTGATTCTAGAGGAGAGGATGTCGTTCCCCATAAAAAGAAACATGAAACATAAGTGGACATGCTAATTAAATATTTTCTCTTGCTTCTCTTTGGGTACAACTTCCTACAAACTAACCTCTCCCGCTGATGCAGTCGTCGCCGTGTACCCTAATATGGTTAAGGACCTCTCGGGCTGTATCAACCATCTAGATTCGATTTGCCCAAACTTTGAGGGTGTGTGGCGTGATCTGTCCCAAACTCGATGGGAAGCCAAGGACCACAGTGAGCCTTTAATTCTGCTGTAATTGTATCTCTTAACAGATCTATTGCTGATAGCATCATCACTCCCTGTGTTTATATTTTGCATTTGTACAGGTCTAGGGGATATCCCCGTGATGAGGGAACCACAGCTTGGTAAAGAGAATACGTCGAGACCCAACAAAGAGAAGAAAAGACGAAGGGAATTATCGACTGAACCTTCAAAATCCAAGAAGGCCAAAGTGGAAGAACCTAAGGCTAATTCAGCAGCCTTAACTCCAGGGTAGCGGGGAATCCCCGAGCTGAAGGTGAGGAGAAAGATGATTCCTCGATAGCATCCGAGGTAGAGAAAAACTTGATTGCCCCTTATACTGCAGAGACAGTGTCTTCCAAGTCGGAACTTGGTAATATCATTGTCCAACCTTGGGGTAAAGAGGCCTTCGAGGATGTATTGGGTAATGTCCCTGAGCTGATTGAAAGCCAAAATATTCCTCGAGCTGCGGCACATTTGGTAGGCGATCCGGAGGAACCCAGTTCTAAAGCTCTTCAGAGATAAGAGACGGCCCCGATTGATCCTGTCGATGTTATTGATGTCAACGATTCTCTTCCGGGACCGACTTTACCTCCTAAGGAAACTCAGGATGCTTAGAATAAAGAACCTTCTATTGCGTGGGTGCCCATTGGAGATAAAGATTCATTTGAAAGGCCTTTAGTTGTGCCCAAGCTTGATGCCTCACTCATTTTTAGTGAGATGGACATGCTCTGTCAGTAGGTAATTTTTGTAAATTCCACTTGTCATCCTGATCTTCATCTTTCTAACTTGCCTCTTTCATGGTTCCACGCCAGGGCGCTTTATAATCAGACCTTTCCCCGGTTTCAAGCTGAGGTAACTCGCTACGAGCGTGAAAAGATTCATATCGCTGAGTAGGTTACACAGTTTCCATTTGCTTTTGTCTTGATGTTTACCAAATCTCAGCGTTTTTACACCTTTGATGTGATTTACGCGGATTCAGAAGAATGATGCCCTAATAAGGGAGGAGCACCAAGCCAGAGACTCCGAAATTCTCGAAATCAAATGGAACATGAGTGTGATAGCTTACGAGAGGGATACCCTCTAGGGAAAGATGGCCTTAATCGGGCATCAACTTCATGATGCGAGGGCGGAGGGTAGTAAGTATAGAGGTCTTCATAATGAGTTAGTTGTTGCGCTATCCGAGATCAAAGCTGAAGCTGAGGCGCTCATATCCTTGCAAAAAGAGGATGTTATTGTTATAAATGTTGAGGCCAAGAGAGTGCTCGAGGGGCCGAATTGAAATTGACTCAAGCCATGGAACATGCTCGATTAAAATATCCGAGGCAGACTCTCAAGGATATATATGTGGGGGACATTAATCTGTCTGTCGAGCTCGAGAGGGTGAAGACCCTAGAGAAGAAAGTTGTTGCCATGCTTTCTTTTGATGGTGTGTCAAGTAGTGTCCCAGGAGATTATGAGAATGAAGGCGGAATCTCCACTAGAAAATCGGCCATTAAAGACCTTAGGACCATGGCCGAAACCATTGGGACACAACCTCCGAGAGAGTCGTTGAAGGCATAGACCCGATGGTAGATTAGAGTTTTATCTGATGTCTCCCTTGTAAGGGCTTTATAGGCCTTGTAAACATACCCTTGTGAGCAATATATATATATAAAAGGCCTTTTATTTTTCCTCACTTCTCGTTTTTCCTCTACCTTTTCAGAATAATCTACAATGTTTTTTGACAATTGGTCCGAGATTTTTTGACCTCAGGTTAGACCCTTGGGTTTTTGCTATTACTAAACGATTCGTAATGGTCGAAGGTCGACTATTCGGGGCCCAGTCCTCGAGTCGGGTTCTCGACTCAGGTTTACCGACCTTTAGGTCTAGAAACTGGTCCTGAGATTGTTTGGGCCGGCTGTCGGGTTGGTATGACTTCTAATCGGCCTTGAGGCTCTTTTAGGTGGGTGATAATGGCTATTACGCATTGGGTCGGTACGAATTTTTAATTAATGTTTTCGTCAGCGGCTGCTACGCATTGGGTTGGTACGACCTTTTAATTTAAGTTGGAGTCAGCGGCTCTTACGCATTGGATCGGTACGACCTCTTAGTATAGGCTGGTGACAGTGGCTCTAACGCATTTTCCCTTAGGCTTTTTAGTTAACTATTTCGGGCTCATTCTTCGAGTCGGATTTTGACTCGAGCTCATTAACCCTTAAGTTCCCAAAATTTAAGCTGGCTCTTAGGGTCTTATGCGTCGGGTCGATATGTACTCTAATGTAAGCTGGCATTAGTGGGTCTTACGTATTGGGTTGGTACGACCTCTTATATAGGCTGGCGACAGTGGCTCTTACGCATTGGGTCAGTACGACCTCTAATGTAAGCTTTATTTTTCCCTAGCTGAAGACTTTTTGATGTTTTATGTTCGCCCGGCTCTTCGACAGCTCGATAAGAACCTCGATTGTGAGTTGTTATGTAGCGATGAATGAGCACCTTGGGAGGTTTCTCTCGATGGCTGAATTGTTTCAAATCTTATTGTTTGGAGCTGATATGATCGAAACTCTTTTTCTTATGCCGAGGGTAGCCTGATTAATCGGTTCTTTTTGAAGTTTTTTCAAAGCAATTGAAGGCCTGTGATTTTATAGCGACGGTCAAGTGTCCCCGAGTTGCGTGAGTTTTGTTGGTACAGCCTTATAACCGTAGTCATTGTATTTGGCTACGGCCTTTCATTCCCCAAGTGAAATAGTTTTGGTGTCTATATCGAAGGTATGCCTTTTTAGGGGTCTTATAAGTTCGGATATATAACCTTAACATTAAGATCGAGATTATGCCTTTTGTAAGGTCTTAAAAATTTTAACATGCCTTACTTGAGGTCTTATAAATGAGTTACTTGGTACAAGTATGATTCATGTCTTGCTTGAGGTCTTACAGATAAGTTACTTGGCACAAGTATGGTTCATGCCTCTCTTGAGGTCTTACAGTTTCGGTGTTGCCTCAAAGAGGTCTCATATTGTCGGTAATGCCTTGTGGAGGTCTTAAATTTTCTATTATTGCCACATGGAGGGCTTCCGGGCTCGAGATTGCCCGCTTCGGTTCTTACGGTCTTGAGTTACTGATTGCTCCAAGGGAAGACTATCGACTGCAGTCCCCGAGACGTCGATAGTTTTTTGGATCTAGAGCCATTTTCTTGTAAACCTGGTGTTGCCTTATTGAGGGCTTATGAGCTCCAAATTTTTGACCCGGAGGTCATATGGCTTCGAGCTTTTGATGTCAGTCCCCGAGTTTTCGGGAAATTTCTGGCTCTAGAGCTGTTTCTTGCAGAAAATAGCAGACTTCTTTGAAGTGTAAAGTTTTCGATGGAGGAGAAAATATTCTTTGATTACTTGGCACAAGTATACATGTTTTCATTGTCAAGGGCTCGGTTATACTATGCAGACATGGTTCATTCGACCGTTTGGCCTGTTACATCATTTTCCTATCGAGACCCTTTTTTGGCACATCTTGACTCCTCCAAGGAGGCGGCCTCCTGGGGGGATGCCCCCCTATTTGAGGTTGGTTGAAGAGGAACCTTGGATACTTGTTGAGTTCCCCCTAGGTAGCATATAGATGTTAAAAACCTTGCCGGTAAAACCCTTAAAAATTCAGTCGAAGGAAAAGAGTGCAATGCATGCTTTAAAAACCCAAGGTCTTCAAGCCCGGGGGTGTTTCGACATCTTTCATCGGACACCTTAGTAGTAGTAACATTTGAGCATTGATATGTTCCAATTACTTATAAGTTGTTCTCCTTCCACAGTGTCGAGCTTGTAAGACCCTTTGTCGATCACTCCGAGGACACGGTATGGTCCTTTCCAGTTTTGGCCTAGCTTTCCTTCATTAGGGTTTTGGGTGTTGAGGGTGACTTTCCTTAGGACTAAGTCCCCGACTCTATAATGTCGGAGATTTGTTCTCATGTTATAATACCTTTTGATACTTTGTTTTTGGGCGGCCATTCGGACCAGTGAAGCTTCTCTCTTTTCATCCCATAGTTTGAGGGTCGTAGTCATGGCCTCACTATTTGAGCTCTCGGTGGTGTGTCGGAATCTGGCGCTTGACTCCCTAGCCTCTACCGGTATCAAAGCCTCGGCACCATATACCAGAGAAAAGGGGGTTTTTCCTGTGCTTGATTTTGGAGTTGTTCGATATGCCCATAGCACTTCGGGTAATATTTCTCTCCATTTTCCCTTAGCACTTTCCAAATTCTTTTTTAAGTTTTGAATGATGGTCTTGTTTGTAGATTTGTCCTGATCATTAGCACATGGGTGGTTGGGTGTCGATAGGATTATTTTGATTTTATGATCCTCGAGGAACTATGTTACTTTGCTTCTGATGAACTGCTTCCCGTTATCACATGTTATCTCGGAAGGAATTCCAAATCGGCACATGATATGGTCCCAGATGAAGTTAGTGACTTCTTTTTCTCTTGTCTTTTTAAAAGCCTGTGCTTCCACCCACTTTGAGAAGTATTCAGTCATAAATAAAATAAATCTAGCTTTACCTGGTGTCGTTGGTAGAGGTCCGACGATGTCCATCCCCATTTCATGAATGTCAATGGCGACAAGATCAAATGCAGGTGGTCACTAGGTTGGTGAATCATCGGGGTGAATCTCTAGCATTTATCTTATTTACGGACGAATTCTTTGGTATACTTTTCCATGTTGTCCCAATAATAGTCTGCTCTAATCACCTTTCGGACTAAGAAATCGACACCTGAGTTATTTCCGCAGGTGCCCTCGTAGATTTCTCGGAGCACATAACTTGTGTCCCCCGGCCCCAGACATACTGCTAGGGGCCTATCAAAGATTCTTCTGTACAGAGTTCTACTTTCATCGATCGAGAATCGAGCTACTTTGCTTCACAGGGCCCTCGACTCTTTTGGATCCGCGGGTAGTTTCCCTCTTTCCAAATAATCGATGTATTTATTTCTCCAATCCCATGTCAGTATAGTGGAGTTGATCTCGGCATGACCTTCCTCAATCACCGATTTGGATAGCTGAAAAACATGCCCCGAGGAGCAGGTCATCTTCTTCGACAGATGATCCCAATTTTGCAAGGGCATCGGCCTCACTATTCTGCTCTCGAGGTAAGTGGACCAGAGTCTATTCTTTGAAGTTGTGCAATATGTCTTGAATTTTGTCTAAGTATCTTTGCATCCTGTCTTCTCGAACCTCGAAGCTCCCATTTACCTAATTTACTACCAGAAAGGAATTACATCTTGCTTCGATGACTTATGCTCCTAGGCCTTCGGCTAATTCCAGACCTGCAATCATAGCCTTATATTTGGATTTATTGTTAGTCAACCTTGCAATTTTTATAGATTGTCTAATTATGCCCCCCGTAGGCGGCTTCAGAACTATGCCGAGACCGGATCCTCTTACGTTTGAGGCGCTGTCAGTGGCTTAGGTCCACACCCCGGAAGATGTGCCTATTTTTAGTAAAAGTTCTATCTCTACCTCGGGCACGAGGGAGGGCAAAAATTCAGCCACGAAATCCTCCAAAATTTGAGACTTGATAGCCGTTCAAAGTTGATACTCAATATCATATCCCCCGAGTTTGATGGACCATTTGGAAATTGGCCCGATAATTTGGGCTTATGCAATACGCTTTAAAGAGGATATGTCGTTAAAACACAAATATGATGGCATTGAAAGTAAGGTTTCAATTTTTGTGATATGCTTATTAATACAAGAGCTAATTTTTCTAGGTGCGGATACCTGGTTTCGGCATCTCCCAAGGTCCGAGTTACATAATAAATAGGGAATTGCGTACCTTGCTCTTCTTGAACTAGAACACCACTTACTGATATCTCGGATATGGCCAGGTATAAATAAAGTGTTTCATCCTCCTTTAGTGTATGGAGTAAAGGCGAGCTAGTGAGATATTGCTTCAACTCCTCCAATGCGCATTGGCATTCCAGAGTCCATTTGAAGTTGCTTTTCTTTTTGAGTAAGGAGAAGAAATGATGAATCCTGTCTAATGACCTTGATATAAATCGGCCCAAGGCTGCTATCCACCCTGTCAACCGTTGCATGGCCTTCACATTGTTTACCATCGTGATTTCTTCGATAGTTTTGATTTTGTCGGGGTTGATCTCGATTCTCCTATTTGATACCATGAAGCCTAGGAATTTGCTCGAACCCACTCCAAAGGCACATTTCTCGGGATTGAGTTTTATGTTGTAGCTTCTGATGATGTCGAATATCTCCTGCAAATGAGTCAAATAGTCCTCTACGCGTAGGGACTTAACTAGCATGTCATCAATATAAACCTCTATGAATTTGCCTATTTGATGTTCGGATATATTATTATAAGAACTAGGCGCTGGTACGCGGCTCCCGATCATTTGATTATACCCCGAGTAGGCATCGAGAAAAGTGAGGGTCTCACGACCGGACGTGGCGTCGATCAAAAGGTCGATGTTAGGCAATGGGAATGAATCCTTGGGGCACGCTTTATTTAAGTCTTTGTAATCTACGCACATTCTTAACTTATTTACCTTTTTGAGAACTACCACCACATTGGCCAGCCATTCGAGATACTTTACCTCCCTAATAGACCCTATTTTGAGGAGTTTTGTTATCTCATCCTTGATGAATGCGTGTGAGCACGTGATTTTTTGCCCTATATGAGAATTACTCCCAAAAATCCAAAATAAAATAGTTTTGTGTTGCTTGCATATTTTGCAGATTTTTGTGATACTTTTCTTATATTGTTTGCATTTCGTCTGTGCAGGTTTATTCGTCAAATTTATAAAAAATACAAAAAATGTTCGCATTTATATTTAGGATTTAATTCTACAATTTGGAGTAATTAAGTTTGTTTCACAAAAATGGAAAATCACAAAAAAATACGTACTTTGCATTTTTAGCATTTGATGTCGAATTGTGATTTTATTTCAGTTGGTATTTAATTATGTGTGATAGTTATTATTAAGAGTTAATTAGTATTTTTAAGATAACTTTGGTTTTATAATTTAATCTAGGATTTTTTGTTTTAAAATTAATTTGGGAAGAAATAAAAGAAAAGAGAATAAAAAATGAAAAAGCGAAACTGGGTCAATTTTGACTAAAAACTAGGCCCAAATCAAACGCCCAACCCAGGCCCAAACACAAACCAAATCCGGTCCATCAGCAGCTACCCAAAACGACGTCATCATGGGCAATTGAATCTGGATCATCGATCTCATGTGATAGAACGGTTCAGTCCGCCCCTAGATTTATCCAAAAACGACGTCGTTTCAATATTGTGGATCTGAATCGTCCATTCCATCTGATCCAACGGTCCATAACCTCCTCCTTGAACCGCTCCCAGTCACCCGGTTCAAACCGACCCCTTTCACTTAAACAAACGACACCGTTTCGCCTTGCAAGTTGATCACAACCGTTGGATTTTCGTGATCCAACGGCTCGGATTAGTTCATTCATTTTAATATACCAAACCCAAACCCCTACCCCCAGACCAAAATCCAACCCCCTCCCTATCTCTCACCATCTCCA